>CM060450.1:139844301-140071332 GCA_030545235.1 Helianthus tuberosus | reverse complement strand
GAGTATTTAGTGTATTTTCAAGTCCTTAATACACTACTACATATAATACACATAATATACACTTAGCACAAAATTTAGTGATCACTAAATATATATATTTTCCCTAAAAATATACATACTTAATATTAATTTTAACTTGAAGAAATCATCATTTCTTAACTTGTAATTTCTTACAAAAAATAGGGAAACCTTTATAAATATTTTTAGGTGAATTTTTAGGGAATAAGTGTCAAATTTTTTATAAAATAGTGTATTTTCTAAGTGTCAAAATTTTTATAAAATTTTGACATAGTTTCCCCTAAAAATGGAGGTTTCCCATGTTTTCAAAACATGTGTTTATTTTCTTTTCAACACCAAAACAATTTTCAACAATAATCACCAACATCATACACTAATTTCTTCATACAAAACATCATGGTGAACTTGATTTTTTTTTAAATGTGTAGTCTTTTAGATCTACACTTAACATATTATGATCTTTCCAAAAATAAGTGTTCTTGAGTATTTTAAACAAACTTTTATGAAACTTTATTTTATTAACCAACTCATCCATGAGTTTAATGGTCTTTAAAGTTTGTAAACCATGTTCTAAAAATCACTTTTATGTCCATTAGAAAGATCATTATTTTTAACATCATGTTTCACCATGGATCTTTCAAGATCCATGCTTAATAACCTTAGATCTTTCATAAACAAGCTTTATGTTAACCTTTTAACAAACTTTCCATGAGTTTTAGTTTCAAAAATTACTTCTACACACACTTTATTACTTCAAGATTATGCATAAAAATTTATTTTTCATGTTCACATAATGCTTCATATGTTCATCTTCAAGTTTAACCATGGATCCTTCAAGATCCATGCTTAAACTTGTTAGATCCAAGCTTTAACATACTTGATCTAAACATAAACACAAGATATAACATCAACAACTTCATTACATATACTAAAAATTCATGTAATCACGTGTTTTCTTCATAAATATGTTAGATCTTCTCATTTTCTTCTTTAAAAGTTAAGTTGTTTAGATGGTGAAACTTGTACATAACATAAACATGACTTATTTTAGTGATCAAGAAGCTTACTACTAGCTCTAATGGCTAGGGAAGTGGCACAAGAATGAAGAAGATGAACAAGGAAGAAATCAAGTGGTTAAAAGCTCCAAAGTGAGGTCATTCCACTTCTAGCACCTTACACCTTCTTAGATGAGCTTCTTACACCTCCTAGTGGCCTTGGATTGATTTGTAGTGAAGTGAAAATGGTGGTGTATATGAGCCGAGAGTTAGAGGAAGGAGATGAAGGAGATGGTGATTTTTATGAATGATGGACAAAGCATGCTTCTAAAGGTCCTTATAAAAGAAATCTCCAACATAAATCCTCTTTAGAGATTATTTGCACACAAGTTAGGGGACCAAGTTAAATAAACTAATCACAAGCATGTGGGGCCCATAGGGGCCGGCCATGGTGAAAAGGGGGGGGGGTAAAGTGTAATATTTTGGTAGTTAAGGGTTTAAAGTGCAAACGAGGGGGGTTAAGTTAGTTTAAGTGTGTTTAGGTGTTTTAATAATTTTTATGGTGTTCTAGCACCAATACTAGCTTAATATCATAAAAACATTACTTCTAGTCAAATTTTGATGTCCCGGGTATTGTCCGGTTGTTCGTTTCGTTACGGTTCGTTAAAGTGCTAAATTGCGCAGTTTCACTAGGTATGAAGCATCTTTTGTGGCAGTTTCAATTCCCGACACTTTGTAAGTTATTCTGGACAATAAAACATAAATTCTGCATGATATTATTGTGTTAAAAGGCTGATTATAGCTGATTTGTTGCTGATTTATGCAAAATTCTGCATTTAGAATGGGTTTCGGGTGCTTTTTAGTGCATAGTTTTGCTTCCGGAAAGTTTATATGTTAACCCTTGTATCCACACTTGGGTTTTAATGTATTTTAGATGTTGGACCTATTCCTAGGCCCTAATTCAATTATCTGACTGCTTTCTGCAGAATTGCTGACACAGTGTGTCTTACCGGTGAGTTTACTAGTCATTCTGACGCAACGCTTAAAGTAATGCATAAAGCAATATTTGAAGTATAAAACGTGCATGAATTCACATGTATAGCATGTAATCAGAAAATGTTGACATTTAAGCACATAATTGCAGATATTAAATAATAATTAGACTGTACGGAAATTACCGGTTTTGTGCCGGTTGTCACAGTCTCCCCCCGTTAAAAGAATTTCGTCCCGAAATTCAGGCTGAGTTATCTCCTGCAGGAGCTTTCTCGAACAAGTGGGGGTACTTGGCTTTGAACCGGTCTTCGCGTTCCCATGTGTACTCGGGTCCGTGTTTAGAGTTCCAACATACTTTGACGAGTTTAATGCGACTCCTCCTTGTTTTATGGATCTTCCAATCCGTTACCTCAATAGGTTGTTCTGTAAATCGGAGTGTGTTGTCGATATGCACCTCATCCGCAGGGATAATAACTGTTTCTTGGGTTGGACTCTTTTTGAGGTTGGACACATGGAATGTATCATGTACTACGTTAAGTTCTTCCGGTAACTCCAGCTTGTACGCCACGGTACCAATCTTTTCCAAGATCTTGAATGGTCCAATGTATCGTGGATTCAACTTTCCACGTTTTTCGAACCTTGCTACACCTTTCCAAGGTGAGACCTTCAACAAAACTTTGTCTCCCACCTCGAAGTCTAAAGGTTTTTGCCTTCGATCAGCGTAGCTTTTCTGTCGATCACGAGCCGCCTTAATGAGCTCTCGGATCTGCATGATCTTATCTGTTGTTTCTTGAACAAGTTCAGGGCCAATCAACTGCTTGTTTCCCGCGTCTGCCCAACACAACGGCGAGCGGCACTTGTGGCCATATAAAGCTTCGAACGGTGCGGCTTTTATGCTCGTATGGTAGCTGTTATTATAGGAAAACTCAACTAAAGGTAGATGAGTATCCCAGCTGCCGCCTAGATCCATAACACATGCGTGAAGCATATCTTACAGTGTTTGTATGGTCCCTTTGCTCTGGCCGTCTGTTTGCGGATGGAAGGTCGTGCTTGGATCTAGTTGAGATCCAAATGCCTCCTGGAAGAATTGCCAGATCCTTGAGACAAAACGTCTATCTCTGTCTGAAATAATTGAAATAGGCACTCCATGTCATGCCACAATTTCTTTAAGATATAACTCAGCAAGCTTTCCAGTGCTATCCTTCTCTCGGATTGGAAGGAAGTGCGCAGACTTCGTTAATCGATCAACTATCACCCATATCATATCATGCCCTCTAGGGGTCCTGGGTAATTCTGTTATGAAGTCCATTGATATTTGCTCCCACTTCCACATGGGTATCTCTGGTTGTTGCAGTAGACCAGACGGTTTCTGATATTCTGCCTTGACCTTAGCACAGGTTAGGCACTTCCCAACATAAACTGCTACATCGCTTTTAAGCTTCGTCCACCAATAGTATTCTTTCAAGTCTTGATACATCTTGTCCGATCCTCGGTGGATCGAGTATCTCGACTTGTGAGCTTCATCAAAGATGACTTCTCGAATATTGCCATAGAGCGGAACCCAAATGTGTCCCATAAAGTATAAGGTTCCCTCTTCGTTTGGCACCAATTTCTTCTCCATACCTCGGAGATATTCAGCTCTACGATTTTCCTTCTTAAGGACTTCTTGTTGGGAGTCATGAATGCGTGCAGTGAGATTTGTCCGAATAGTCATTTCCAATGCTCGGACCCTTAGGGTCTTAACCCTTTCCTTTCTACTTAACGCGTCTGCTACTACGTTAGCTTTTCCAGGATGGTACTTAATCTCACAATCATAATCGTTTAGCTGCTCGACCCACCGTCGCTAACGCATGTTCAATTCCTTCTGATCAAATATGTGCTGCAAACTTTTGTGATCAGTGAAGATTGTACATCGAGTACCATATAAATAATGTCGCCAGATCTTCAAGGCAAACACCACCGCGCCTAGCTCCAGGTCGTGAGTGGTGTAGTTCTTCTCATGAACTTTCAACTGTCTTGAAGCGTAAGCGATGACCTTTTGGCGTTGCATGAGCATGCAACCCAATCCTTGACGCGAAGTATCACAGTATACCACGAAGTCTTCAGTGCCTTCGAGTAAAGATAGTATTGGTGCATCACATAGTTTGCTTTTGAGAAGTTGGAAGGCTTCTTCCTGTTTATCACCCCAGTCGTACTTCTTGTCTTTCTGCGTAAGAGAAGTCAGCGGTTGAGCTATCTTGGAGAAATTCTCGATAAATCTGCGGTAATAGCCCGCTAATCCCAAAAATTGTCGAACTTCGGTTGGTGTTTTGGGAGCTTCCCATTCTTTATTGCCTCAACCTTCACTGGATCTACATGTATACCCTTCTCGTTCACAACATGACCAAGGAATTGTACTTCGCGAATCCAGAATTCGCACTTTGAGAACTTTGCATAAAGTTTCTCTTTCTTCAGTAGTTCTAGAATGGTCCTGAGGTGTTGCTCATGTTCGTGAATAAATCAGAATATCATCGATAAATACAATCACAAATTTATCGAGATATGTTTTGCAGACAAGATTCATCAGATCCATAAATACTGCTGGCGCGTTCGTCAATCCGAATGGCATCACAAGGAACTCTTAATTCCCATAACGTGTCCTGAACGCAGTCTTCGGTATGCTCTCTTCTTGGATCCTTAACTGATGGTAGCCAGACCGAAGGTAGATCTTGGAGTAGTAGCTCGATCCTTGCAACTGATCGAATAAGTCGTCAATCCTCGGTAGTGGATACCGATTCTTGACAGTGAGCTTATTCAATTCTCTATAATCGATACACATCCGCAGTGTTCCATCCTTCTTCTTTACGAACAAAACTGGAGCTCCCCATGGCGAGAAGCTCGGCCTTATGAACCCTTTATCCAACAACTCCTGGAGTTGTGTAGATAATTCTTGCATCTCAGATGGTGCAAGTCGGTATGGTGCCTTGGCCATAGGAGCGGCGCCTGGAACCAAGTCAATATGGAATTCTACTTGTCGTTGCGGAGGTAGTCCTGGCAAATCTTCGGGAAAAACATCAGGAAATTCCTTCACCACAGGAATGTCTTGGAGTTTCGGCTCCTCAACCCTCTTATCTACAACGTGCGCCAAGAATGCAACACATCCTTTTCGTAGGCATTTCTGCGCCTTCATACAATTGATGATTCGCAGAGGCGTGTCTCGTTTATCTCCATGCACGATGAGTGTTTCATCATTCGCAAGAGGGATGCGAATGATTTTCTCATGACAAACAACTTCAGCCTTATTCTTGGACAGCCAGTCCATTCCGACCACCACATCAAAGCTACCTAATTGAACAGGTAAGAGGTCGATACTAAATTTTCGCTCACCAAGTTCTAATGTACAACCCCTAACAACTTCGCCCGATTCTACAAGTTTACCATCGGCTAGTTCTATGGAATAAGGAATGTCTAATCTAATAGATTCTATTCCAAGCATACGTTTAAATTCCACAGACATGAAACTATAATCGGCACCAGTGTCAAATAGTATGGATGCAAAGTGATTGTTAACGAGAAACGTACCGGTGACCACATTAGGGTCCTCGCGTGCGTTCCTTGCTCCAATCACAAATGCTCGAGCCTGAGCGTTGTTCTCCCTTGGGCAATCTTTCTTGAAATGCTCTTTGCTACCACATCCAAAGCATCATTGGTTCTGCCCAGTTCCATTACCATTCCGGTTACCATTACCATTGTCGTTTCCATTACCGGCACCGTTTCGATTCCCATTCCCGTTCCTATTAATACTTCCATTTCCTTTTCCCCAACAGTTCTCGGTACGATGACCCAATTTTCCACACTTGTCACATTTTGGAATGCGACAAACTCCTTAATGGTGATGCTTGCACTGATTGCATTTGGGCAGAGTGCCCTGATATCCTCTGGTAGTAGCGTCATTCACAGCTGTAAGTGTTTTCGTTTCCTTGGGTGGATTGGGGTCACGTTTCTTGTTGCTGTAACCCTTGTTGTTACGCGTCACTTGGCTCAGATTCGAATGCTTCCTCTTCTTGTCACCAGACGACTCAGCATGCATCTCGCTTTTCTGAGTAGGGCTCAGCGATAACTTCTTCATACGGACAGTATCTTCAGTAAGGCTGACAGCCAGAGTTACAGCCTGAGTGATCGTTGTGGGTTTTGCCGTAGTTACCATGCTGCGAAATTCCGGAGCCAATCCCCAGATGTAGCTCTCAATACGCTTAAATTCGGGAGTCACCAGATAGGGGATCACTCTTGACAGATCATGGAACCTTCGAGTATAACCAACAATGTCCACACCTTCCATGGACAGGTTCCAAAACTCAGTCTCCAACCTTTGGAGTTCAGCACGGGAGCAATACTTCTCCCTCATTCTTTCCTTCAACTCATCCCAAGTCATACCATACGCAACATCATCTCCCAGGGTTTGGACATGCAAATTTCACCAAGTCAAAGCCTCATCAACAAACAGCCTAGTAACAAAAGTGATTTGCTGGTCCGCGGTGCACTTGCTTATGCGGATAGTGGAATCAGTCTTCTCCGTCCAGTGCACAAAAGCCACTGCACCTCCACTGCCGTCGTAATTCAGTGGCTTGCAGTCGAGAAACTGCTTGAATGTGCAGCCTGGAATTGATCCAACCAATTCAAACGTGAGCAATTAATGAAATAATGAAACAAAGACCGTTCATAAATTTCACCATGTTTAGCAAATCATCTTAAAGTTACCTTGAGTTGTGTTTCCTCCAGATGAATCTCCATGTCCATTACATCTAGTACCGCTTGGTCCTCCATTGTGTTCAGTGCGGTTCGCCTCATATTGGGCGATAGCTTCGGAGATCCTTTCTTCCAGCAAGGAGTTCAGTTCTTCAGCAGTCCTCGGCATCGGAGGAGGAGGGGGTTGATCAGAATCCCGATTGTTCACAGTCCTCCTGGGTGCCATGTTCTTTCAAAACACAACACAACAAAGTTAGACATTTGTTTGATATCATCACACAAGATAGTGGTAGTATATATACACAGGCATACAACCAGATAAGTAACATCAAACAATCTGCCAAACATATAAATCAATTCATACAGCAACAAGCATGCATAAACACATAAATACTGATGTGTCATAAGATATCCACCGAGTCTTTATACATATTAGGACAACTTATTACATCATTGTTTGTGAAGAAGCAAAATGCATAAGGGTTACATCACCCCATAATACAAGTTTAATAGATATAAAAGACAAAATATCTTTCTGCACGTTAGCGGTTCTTGTCTTCAAGTTGTACCCAAGCTCTGTTGAAGTCTTCATACCCAAAATACACTACTCCATCAAAGTACCTGCAAGGAAAACCTGATGGGCTGGTGGAGAGGGTGGGGGTGTAGGGAAGATCAAACTATGAAGAAGGGTCACTTCATCCTCTAGCTCACGAATTCGACGGATGAGGGAGCTGCTCTGAGTAGGAGTGTGGGGAGGTGTAGGAACAAGGGTAGGAGTGGATGGCACAACAAACATAGCGTCATCATCACCATCAGTCGGGTAAACTCTTAGTCCAACAGCAAAAAGTGCCGAAGATATCACTGAATCGAAGGAATCGCCATCAGACTCAAGGTCAGAATCAGAAGGAATAACGATAATGGTCACAACAAGAGAGGCCACACTATAATCCAGGTCATCAACGAAAGGCCAGTCCTCAGCAGGGATGGCGGTAAAAGGAATAGAAAAAAATGGGAATAGGCTCAATGAGGTGTTCAGCAGTCCCGATGGTGAGCTGGTCATGGGGGGTAAGGGTAAAGCTAAGACATCGTCGAGATCATCATCATCGGTTATCATCTCAGGGTCGGTCTCGAAGTCAGACGTGAAAATCTCCGTGCTGAAGAAATCTCGTCATCAGAAATAATCATCGGGTCACTTTCATTAGATAAGTCGTTGCTTTCAGACGAAGACATGTGTACCTGTAATATTTTATTCATGGTATATGTATATATTAATTATTACTACTTAATTATTATACAAATAATTATACACATTGTTGCAAGTAATTCTTAGTCAAAGACAAGTGCTACTCCAGTGCACACTAAGTCTCGTAGTGTCCTTACTTGACTCTTTGAAAACAGTTTCAGGTAGTGGATGTCGCGGAAAGTTTTATGCAATGAAAACTTTTAGAAAAATGTTTTCGTGAGAGGATCCTAAATATTGTAGTCTAGACTCGAGAAGGAATCCTGGTTCACTACAATCGCAGCTCTAATACCAATCTGTCACACCCCTTTCTAATGCGGAAGCACGAGGTGTGATCTTGAAAGGTTCTCATTGCATACGAATGGTAAACATACTACATGATCATAAAATAACTCCAAATGCCATTAGGGGGCCATGGTGAAAGGGGGGGGGGGTAAAGTGTAATATTTTGGTAGTTAAGGGTTTAAAGTGCAAACGAGGGGGGTTAAGTTAGTTTAAGTGTGTTTAGGTGTTTTAATGACTTTTAAGGCGTTCTAGCACCAATACTAGCTTAATATCATAAAAACATTACTTCTAGTAAAATTTTGATGTCCCGGGTATTGTCCGGTTGTTCGTTTCGTTAGTGTTCGTTAAAGTGCTAAATTGCGCAGTTTCACTAGGTATGAAGCATCTTTTGTGGCAGTTTCAATTCCCGACACTTTGTAAGTTATTCTGGACAATAAAACATAAATTATGCATAATATTATTGTGTTAAAAGGCTTATTATAGCTGATTTGTTGCTGATTTATGCAAAATTCTGCATTTAGAGTGGGTTTCGGGTGCTTTTTAGTGCATAGTTTTGCTTCCGGAAAGTTTATATGTTAACCCTTGTATCAACACTTGAGTTTTAATGTATTTTAGATGTTGGACCTATTCCTAGGCCCTAATTATATTATCTGACTACTTTCTGCAGAATTGCTGACAAAGTGTGTCTTACCGGTGAGTTTACTAGTCTTTCTGACGCAACGCTTAAAGTAATGCATAAAGCAATATTTAAAGTATAAAACGTGCATGAATTCACATGTACAACATGTAATCAGACAATGTTGACATTTAAGCACATAATTGCAGATATTAAATAATAATTAGACTGTACGGAAATTACCGGTTTTGTGCCAGTTGTCACAGTCTCCCCCCGTCACACCCCGACCGCGTAAAACAACAAACCATTGGCTCTGATACCAACTCTTCTGTCACACCCCGACCGCGTAAAACAACAAACCGCGGTGGAAACATCAGGGAGTGGAGCAACGGAATTATTGTTTCACAACCATGGTAATTAAAGTTCGGTTTTATTTATTAAACATGATTACATTGTCTTGGGAATTAAAGAAAATACAACATAAGTTTAACTATTCTTGCATCTTTTAAGCAACTAAGGCCCGAGTCTGTCTAAGTATATCTTGATCGACCCTATGCATTAGCTCCTGAAAACACATGTGAAAATAGGTACGTCAGCATAAAAATGCCTGTGAGATACATAGGTTTTATTAATGAAGGATTCATGACTTGTAGTTGAAAGACATGTTTAACAAAAAGTTAGTCATGAATCTTATTAAAAGTGTTTCCTTTTATAAATCATACGAAATTCGATAAGGAAATCAGATGTTATAAAAGAAAGGTGTAAGGTTAAATGAATAACCAAGTAAAATGAGTTTGTATAAAATATGTCGTTTGTAAATCAATATCTTGTGAAAATGTGTCGTTCGTATAAAATATATCATGTCTTTGTATAAGTAGTTTAGATAACGCTATGATATGTAATATCATAAAAGCATTTATATGTAGGAAGTACCAGTGGCGTATCCACCATGCGTTTATCATATTACACACGTTTCGTTATTTAAATCACTTATAAATAAACCACCAAAAATGTCTTGTAAAGTAAATGTCAGGTAACAACAATATCATGTATGGTGAATAAAAAGTTTTTACTCAACCCTGTATGTAAAATGTCAATGTATAATCAAATGTTATGTAAAATCAAATGTTATGGACAGTGAATAAAAGAATTTACTCAACCCCGTATGTTAAATGTACAAAACAAAGCTTTTGAATAAATCTAAGTTTAAATCAAAATGTTATGTTTTGCAAAAACAAATCAATGCTTTATTGATACAAACATCTATGCGGTAATGTTTATCGCATACATTCAAGCCTTGCGATTGGCCGACAAACCCTTAACAAGTTAAAGGTTTATCAATTATGTATATCGGATTCTGTCATTCCTTACGTCCAAACAAACCTAGGATTCCAGGAACGGGAGTTGTCAATTCCTATGGTACCACTTCATACTACCGAGCGGCATGATCAATGTTAATGAATGTATTTTTGACCCGTTAAACAAACCAAATGTCATACCAAATGTAAGCATGTTATGTAAAAACAATGTACTAAGTATGCTACGTGAACATGCATTGCAAAAATGTAATGTAATTCAATGTGTACATACGCTGATTAAACATATGAAACAAATGTGTTTATGAAATCAATGTGCTAGCATGCTCAATCAACATACATAGCAAAGCATAAATGAAATCATGTACTATATGCGTACTAATGAACATAGCAAGTATATGTCATGAAAGCACGAAAAGCACGAAAGTAACAAGTAGGCACATGTGTTTCACCCCAAAATATTTGAAAATAGTAAAATAGGGGACTATGTACTCACTTGATATTGCTAAATAGTCTTGAAATAACAATCAAACAACGCTTGAGGAATCACAGAATCAAACGACACCTAATATAGGTAACTATGTTAATAAACCGGACCTAAATCGGGAGATCGGATAGAATGAGGTCTTGTAAACCAAATGAGTATTGGAACTCATATGATATGGTTTAACAAAGCCTACATACTAAAACGGAACCTATCCTAAGTGCTTATGACCCGTTTAGGTAGCTTACGCTACTTTAACGCTTCATTTGCGCAAAAGCACAAACGAATAGCGTATCTAGTCCTATGACAAGTATTATATGCCCTAATATGTTTAATAATCAGTTTATGTGGCAAAATTAAGTTACATATGCTTAAAATGAAATTATGCGCAAAAAGGGCATTTTGGTCATTTTCCTAAGGCATATAAACTACCTATCATACAACAAAGTAAACTAAGTGACCATAAGGTATAACCTCGGAAGGTTATTCCCTATACAACTATGGTCACAAAATATGTTTGGTCGGATCCTAATGATCGACCAAACGGGTCGGGTTCGAAAGTCTAAGCGGTTGTTTAGACCGCTTGACTTACGACCCTAATCAAGCACAAAACTAAGAGTGACGAGTTAAACATGTTTAACTAAGTTAAAAAAAAAGTTTGATATCAAAACAAAGTGTTTTGATACCCAAAAATAGTATCGTCGCAAAATGCGCATAATCGGCATTTTGACCGAAACTATGACTCGTCACTACGCCTAATAAACGTGGTAATCAGTAGGTATAGTCACAAGGGACTATAACCATCGTGATTACGCTCAGGTTTCAAAGTTCAAACGAACTTTGTGTTGACCAATTAATGGTCAAAGCAGAAAGTCAAACACAGTTTGACTTTCATGCTTGAAAAGCATAAATAAGCATGAAAGAAGCTTACAAAAGGTCCAAGCTAGGAAGAATTGAACTAAAACACTCAGGTATGAAGCCTTAGCTTCAACTTATAGCAGATTAGATCAATTTGAGCAAGGAACAAGAATGAAACTTGATGGGTATTTATAGGAAACTTGAATTCACAAGATCATTACATGTGTTTTTGCAAGGATCAAAGCATGATCTTGGCCATACACATGTGGCCCATAGTTTCTAATACAAGGGGAGCTCAAAAACAAGCCAATGGTATGACAAATCAGGGGTTAAAATCAGTGGAAACAGGCTGAAATGCTAGATTCAATGTTTCTGTCTGCAAGGTCTGTCGATGGCCGCGAAGACAGACACACTGGTCTTCGCCCCAGGCGAGGACTTGCAGATCAGAAATTTAAAAGTTTGGCAGAACAGGCCCCTTGAGCTCAAAACTTGATTTTTGACGTGTTTAAGCCCCGTTAACCCATTTTCAAGGCTCTAAAAGGATGTTAATGTATAGGGGGCATGAAATATGCTTGAAAATATCTCGGATGTCGGTTCGTTTGGTCGTACGATCACGTTGTTTGGTTAATTACGACGAAACACGAACGGACGCGAAAAACGATCCAAATTGCGCGACGAATGGTATTTTAGCATTCCAATCATTAAAATAAAATATTTTAATGATTACAAAAATTTTTGGATGTCCGGATATGTTCAAAACGTAAGATATGCGCGTAAATGCAAACTTATGCACTTTTTTATGCTTTTAGTCCCAGCTTGATCAAATAAGCAGATTTTCGCATACCGAACTCCTCAAAGCCTATTTCTAAGCTATGTAAAGGATATTTATGGTATGTTTAACTTATGATCATGTTCCGGAGTGTACATTACTATACGAATCGCCATACTTTCACAGTTTGACCCAAATAGTCCCTGTAAGCGAATAAACTTGATTTTGCCATACCAAACCCTTCAAAACTTATTTCTAAGTTATGTAAAGGTTATTTAAGGTATGTTAAGCATATGTTGATGTTCTGAAGTGTTTGTCGCGTTAAACTGATTATGTTTACGTATCAGTTTGTGTATAACTTTCCAGAAAGCGATTTAGAGTTTAAAATCGATCAAAATCAAAATGTGTAAAATATCAAACATAAATAAACAAACATTGGGGTCAAATCTCATTGCTTTATTAATAATTGAAATGTTTAGAGTTAATACAATGATTACAAGCATAGATGTCACATATATGGTGGTAAGATCCTGTTTAATGGTGTTTTTTGCGTATAGGGTGTTATATATGTTGTTTGCAGATAGGTTGCTTTTTGTGTTGTTTGTATGGTGTTATATCCTGTTACATGGTGATATATGGTTCTAACATCTTGTTACATGGTGTTTTTTTACCGATAGGGTGTTCAACATGTTATAACACCATATAACAACCATCATCATATACACAAAATATCGCTAACGTATAATACTATACATTATACAGATAAAGGTTCAGTTCAGATACATACCACTTGTTTCCTACGCCACATAACATACAACGAGCCAGTGTGTCTTCAGACTTATCACGCCCGTCTCTCAATGAGACAACGCGCTTGACGTATCGCGACCGCAGTGCAACCGGAAGAATGATTGTTCGTTTCAGCCTTGGAGATTTAGCTCGTATCGTCGTTTGCCTTACCTTGCTGCGGTCTTCATCCATCCAAACGTTTTCCAGCCTTGTTGACAAGTTCACCGCTTGAATTCCTAAAACATTGAATCTTGTTTCTGGTGTTTTTTCACTTCGTCCCTCCTCAATTGCTATATCCACCTCTGCGACAAACGACGATGTCATGGGTGAAAAGGGAGAAGTATTCTGTGTTATACCGTCATTATTTTGCACGGTTATAGGAGTGTTATCTTCAACAAAGGATACACTACCTTTTCAAAGATCAACGCTTTCATTTGCTTCAACCACATTATCTTCTTCAACTCCGACGCTTGCATTCCCCTTTTCCGCATCATCACGTTCATTTTCTTTTTCATCTTCAATTTTAAGATGTTTTAACATTATTTCCTTCCACTCCATTGCTTTCCTTTTCAACAGCTCACTCTCGGGGAACATAGCAAATGATTCTGTTAGTGTGTTATTGATTTTCACAACACAATTCTCAAACTCTCTAAATTGATTATCCAACAAATTCGACCTAACCTGTACGAAAACCCGTTTTAATAACATATTAGCAAAAGTCACATATAGTGTCAAATCAATTTTCAAATCATAATATGTTTACCAGCTCGAAATCCCCATCAGATGCGCCTGATGGTGATGGTGTGTTCCCATACTGTGAGATCATTGGCACACGGAACTCCCCATCTGTACCTACAAACAATGCACACTGTGACAGTAAGTAGTCTGCACAGTGTCTGTATATACCCAGGTGCGCATCATGATTTTCGATCTCTTCAGTACCTTCGTCCATCAGCTGGACATCCGTTTGCATTTCCTTACTTCGCATTGTCCTTTCCATTTTTCTTGTTTTTTCTTTTTCTGTCGTCTTTGTGTGTTTGGTTTTTTCCACCCATTCTACACTTTTTCTCTTCCTTTTTTTCCTGTTTCTCCTCAGTTTCAACGTCCTCAGCCGGTTTGGCTTTTTTCTCGTCATTTGCTTTCTTCTTTTCGTGGTGTTCTGAGTGTATGGTCTCCATATCTGCTTCACGCTTGTTTAACACATCATCGTCGACAAGTTCAACAATAGGTGAACTGTGTGGCGAAGGTATCTTCTTTTTCTCAATTCCGTATGCGATCTGTGACAATATATTGAGAGATGTTTTTTTACATTCAAGATGTTTATAATGCAAGAGGTTAATTACTAGCAACTTACCGCGAGTAACAGCATTGGTCCTCGGAAAGCATCCTCACCACCATGTCACACTGTCTTTGTTCGGTTAAGACACGACACCATGTATGAACACCAGTCAAAGCTTTTTATATCTACGTTCGGCTGTATACATGAAATATATCTCACGTTTACCGAATTGTTTGATGTGGCTTCACCCAAGAAAGAAAAGTAGACCACCAAGAAGTTCATGACGAACAACCGCCCATAATCATGTATGTCTAACATGTAAAGCATCAGCTGCAATGGCAACAATCTCTTGCTATCTATATGCTTAAACTGATTTCTGAATTCTTGAACAACAAGATCTTTCTTTTTGTTTGCTTTCTTCAGCTCAACGAGCTCTATTTTACCTATAGGCAGCCCAAAAACACGTTGCACCAGTTCTGATGTAATTTCTACCAGACGACCGTCTCCGATATTCAAGACACACGCGTTTGGGTCGTAATTTGACACCAACCGGTGTGCCAATGCTGTAGGCACACATGACACTATAAAACTGAAAATCGACCTGAACCCTATTTCTATTACCGTCTCTCGTTGCTCGTCATTGAGGCCGTGTGCTAGGCGTATCAGATTATCGACACACACCTTTGGCCTGATCCTAGCTCCCGTGAATGGCTGGTACGGCTGCGACACTGTTTGCTTCCTTACATGAGTCGGTGTCCTTTTTGCCACTGATTTCTGTCGCTTCCCTGTTGGGGTGTCAACGAAATCGTCATCCATGTCTGCCAACCGTTCTGCAACATTTTTAATATTCATTTATTAGACGAGTACGCCACAAGCCAAACACTTTAATATTATTTTTGTCTTTTAATTACCTGGGTTGGTTGTTATATCGCCGGACGGGAGTACAATCATTTTGTTATCTGCTTCAGTATGTCTTGGGCAGGATTCTATTTTGGCACATTATCCTTCATGCTACTCTCATTCCCAACTGTATTCAATACTTCAGGCATATCTGTTTGGGTTCAAATCAATTGTTACCAGGTGTTATGTATTAAAAAATATGATCACATCACTTTTTTCTTGGTTTACCTTGTTGGTTTTGGACCCCATGCTGAACATCTTCGTTCGTTTCTGCATTATTAATATCATTCATACAAGCAGCAACATCTGTTTAATCCAAAGCAATATTTATCATATAAAAACTCATCATAAAAAATAGAGATTCACATCTGGGCGAATTAGGATAATGTAGTGTTTTTTATTTGTTTCTACTATTTACTACATTGCAAATAAGTTTGTTCTCACTATTTGACATTTCTGAGTCGCTAAATACCAACGGTGTTTCAAATGTGTTTTTGAACCGTGATTTGTACATTTTCCCTTTAAGTCGTTGGCTTGACCTGACTATAGAAAACATTTAAACACTATATTTAAACGACTACAGCTAATATAATTTATCCTAAATCATGTTTAAAACCTTTTAACAAAACCATGTCACAGGACGTTAGGACCATACACCAACATGTAACAGAATGTTATCACAAATTAACAACATAACCAAAAAACAGTTATCTACCAACATATTGAACACCATATCTATAACAAAACAACATATAACAGGATGTTAGAACTGTTTACCATAATGTAACAGGATATAACACCATACAACAACACAAACAACAACATACCTACAAACAGCAACATATACAACACCCTATATACAAAAAACACCATATAACAGGATGTTAGCACCATACCCAACCATGTTACATGATGTTATCAATAAATAACAACATAACCAAAATATAGTCATTTACTAACATATTTAACCCACTATGTACAAAAAACACCATACAATAGAACGTTAGAACTCTATACCACAATGTGACAGGATATAACACCATATCACAACACAAATAAAAGCCTATATGCAAACAACATATATAACACCCTGTATACAAAAAACACCATATAATAGAATGTTAGAACCCTATACCACAATGTGATAGGATATAACACCATATAACAACACAAATAAAAGCCTATCTACAAACAACATATATAGCATGTCACGCCCCGACCGCGTAAAACAACAAACCGCAGCGGAAACGTCGGGGAGTCGTGTGGCAGAATTATTGTTTCAAAACACATGATAATTAAAGTTAAGTTTTACAAGCTTAAGTTATTACATTGTCTTAGTTCAAACAAAACAAATAACATAAAAGATGATAACTTTCTTGATTTTAGATTGCTAAGGCCCAAGTCGCCCTAAGTGTAGCTCGCTCACATCAAACATTCGCTCCTGAAACATATGTGAAAGTAAATACGTCAGCATAAAAATGCATGTGAGTAACATAGGTGTAGTGTTGAAGATTCATGACTTTGAATGTTAAAAGAAATGTTTAATGAAAAGTAGTCATGAACCTTATAAAATATTTTTTTATAAAATCATATGAAAATCAAATGATATAAAAGAATGATGTATGGTTAAGTAAATAACCAAATGAAAATAATATGTATAAAATATGTCATGTCTTGTCTTTGTTGAAGTGGTTTAGATAACGCCACGATATGCAATACAATAAAAGCACTTATATATAGGAAGTACCAGCGGCGTATCCACCATGCTTTTATCATATTACACACGTCTCGTTACTTAAATCACTTATTAATAACCATGAAATAATTTCTTGTTTAAATGTCAATGTCCAATGTCAAATGTCATGTGTAAACAATGTCTAATGTCAAGTATAAACAAATGTCTTTTGAAATCCAATGTCATGTACAAAACAAGGTCTTTGAATAACCAAGAGTTAAAATCAAAAGTTATGTTTTGAAAACCATTGCTTTTATCGATATGAACATTTATGTGGTTTGTCTATCGCATACACTCAAGCCTTGAGACTGTCGGATAAACCCTTATCAGGATCAAGGTTTATCAAAAATGTATTCGGATTCTGTCATTCCCCTTCCGAAATTCCTAGAAAGCGGGAACGGGATTTGTCAAGTCCTATAGCGCTATTACATACTACCGAGCGGCGTGATCAATGTTAATGAATGTACTACTAACCCGTTAAACATACCAAATGTCCTTTTTAATGTAAGCATGTCATGAGAAATGTCTTTGTAAAACCATGCATTTGGCATACTAAGTCAATATGCCAATAAAATGTCTTTGAAACCAAATGTTAGGTATACTTAGTCAATATACCATAAAAATATCTCTGAAATAATGTATTTTATGTAATATGTAATAAAACATGTATAATGTTATGAAAACGAAAAGTAAAGTTATGCACATATGCTTCACCCCAAAACATTTGAAAACGTAAAATAGGGGAACTATGTACTCACCTTTGGGTGCGTTTTTATATGTTAACACAATCCCTCAAATTGTTTATTCGTCCTAAATTAAATAAGAACGATTTAAAAATCAAAACTCACAAAAATACCTAACTTTCTCCGATACTTAGAATTTTCGCATAACTTGGAGATTTTCTCGAAAAGTTATTATTTTTTATTATATTGGTGTATTTGTATATATATGAGTTCATATGTATTTTAAAAACTTTATGACTTGAACGATTTTATTGGTGACCCTCATCATGTTATAAGCAATATATCTACGATTTGCCCGTCGTAATATATATACTTATTGTGACATAAAATAAATATCGTAACACACATAATCTTGTCAACTATAGACATGTCATCATACACATATTATAAATCACATAACATCTTGTAACACATAAAACTTACCCATGAACAACCCATTCTAGTGTACATTAAAAAACGCGTATTTTAGCGATTCGGTAACGTTTTTGGGCGTCGAAAGTCACGTATGACTAACCAAACATCAAGTAAACTTAATATATGTTAAAATACTTATTTTTATATCAAAAATATCAGTTTACTTACTGATCTAAAACAATTTTATAAAAATCCTCTGAAAAGCCGATTTTTAACCGTTTTACCGCATAGTTTTGCATCAAACGTTACCCTAACCATCCCAAATCGTAACGACTTGATATTTTAACATAACCCATGTTATTTACTGAATAAAATAGTGGTTATACTCATGATAGTGCAGGTCTCACATAAAGCACATAAATCATGCAAATTTCACATATTTTACCACTTTCCAAGCTATATGTACAACATGCAAAGCTATCAAACCTATGACAAAGTTTCATGCCATTATAATATACCAAATAATGTTATTTTTAGTGTTTATAATCTGTTCTAAAACATTTTTGTCATACAATCATTTTTTTATCATTTCTTGAGCTTTAAATCAACATGTATTCTTATGTACAAGTGTCTAAAGCACACTATCATATCATCTCATATGAATTTAAATGCATCAAACATGTAATTTATTCATGTTTACTTACTTATTTAATTGAACATTCATCCTATCATGCACAAATTATCAAACACTTGCATTTTGACTATCATTCAAGAACATGCAACAACTTAAAAATTCTCAAATATGTCTAATAAATTTTCGGCCATTTACATGTCAAAATACTAACATTATTTCAAATTATAACTCATGATTCAATCACTCCTTTATATCTCTAACATATTTGCACATAGTCTTGTTCATGCAAGTAAACATCCTAAACAAGTATTTATCAAAAATCAACTCAAACTCAAATCTCATACACATACATATATATATATATATACGGTTATATATACACACATATATACTACCATTTTTATTTTGTATCAAGACCCATTTCTTTTTAGATTTCAAGTTTGTGAAAAATTCCAAGATTCAAGAGAAACTTCCAATCATCAAGAACAACCAAGAATCAAGTGTATGATTTAAACATAAACTTTATACCTTCAAGATTCAAGTAAGTTTTTTTGATGAGATTTTGATGATATGGAGCTTGAAATCACTTGAAAACACCTTGGAAACTCCTTTGGATCTTCACACCAACTTGAAACTAGCTTGGAATGGAGTTTAATCTTCAAGAACAAGGTTGAAAAATTGGAAATGGGAGTGGTGGTGGTGTGTACAGTTATGGGGGAGAGAGAGAGGAAGATGGAGTGAAGTTGTGAAGTGTGATGATCTCTTGAGATATCAAGTGCCATACTTATAATCTTCCAACCAATATTTTGTTCACTAGATCAAGCAATATCCAAATATAATAAGAAATAGAATCTAGGAGGTAAGGTGGTGATCTTGGTGGGGTCCTTGTGACCGTAAGTTCCAATGGGGGGGGGGGGGTAAATGTAAATTTGAATGGTAAGCTTAGATAGTAGTTGGAGGTTAAGTGTAATGTCTAGTGTCTTAATCCCGGTTTATGGCGTTTTATATTATTTTTATTATTCTATAAAAATAAACTCGCCAAAATATTACTGAAATAAATATCAGTTGCCGAGACTGGCTGCGTTGTCTGCGTTTTGCAATAGAAACACTGTGTTACGCAATAACACGCGGTACACGCTTAAACTTTGAAAAATAACGTTTTTAAGCGTTTTAATTTATTTTTCAACACGAACATGATTAAAAATAAAATTTTAATCATAACAGAATATTTTTAGGATTTAAATATTATCCGGGCGGTCACCAACGTTCGTTACGCAGTTTTGTCGCAAATTGTTCTAAAGTTCGAATAAACATGTTTTTGCCATACCGAATCCTTCAAAACTTACTTCTAAATTATGTAAAGGGTATTTAGGGTATGTTTGGCTTATGTCGCAGTTCCGGAGTGTACGTCGCGTTAAACTGATTATGTTTACGTAACGGTTTATGATTTCACTTCCAGAATAGGTTTGAGAGTTCGGAATTGAACAATGATTGAAAACGTACTAATGTCACAAATAATTAAACAAATATTGAAATTAAAACACCATATTTTATTAAATACAAAGTTGTTCGGAATAGTACAAGGATTAAAATACACAGATGTCACATAGCACCCTATATATAAAAAACCACCATAGAACATGATGTTTAGATCCATATACAACCATGTGGCAGGATATAACACCATATAACAATATAACAAGAAATTCATCTACTAACATAATAACACCATATAACACCATAAACAACACTACAATTACAAAGAATGTATATAACACCCTCTCTAATAAAAACACCATGTTTATAAACAAAAAACACAATCTTAGAAATAATACGGTGATCAACAAAATAAAAACACCCTAAACATCACAATAAAAACATTAACTGATTACAAGCAGAAGACACCATTATAACACACCCATTTTACCAAACCCTAGATTTAACACCATACAGAACTTTCTCAGTTCTGTTTGGTTTGGATTAACAAAACACTCTTACACAAACAAAAAACACCATTATACTCCTAAAATCTCAAATGAAAATTGACGAACCTTTTCGTTTCGCAGCTGGAGCTTTTGTTTTCTTGATTGTCGGTAGTTTATGCCGTCGACTTGTAGTGTTTTTCCAACGACTTCTCGTATCATCTACTTTCTTCTTCGTTCTTCTTTCCAAAATATTTGATGAAGAAAACTTCTGATTTTTGCAACTATAGATGAGTTTGATTTTAGGGCTCATTATGATCGAATGTAGATAAAATCTCTGATGGAAGAACACCCTGATTTTTCGAGCGAAATGATCGCTATTTGGAGATTTTGGGAGTTAATGAGATACGGTTTTTGATTTTGAATCATTGTGAAAACCCTATATTAACCTTATGACGTCAAATCAGTCATAAAATACCACTATATTAATTACAGTATTGCCCTCTAAATATGAACCATTAGATTAAAGATCTAATGGTGTAGATTCTTTTTTACCCTTCTCACAAAAAAACACTTTTTTTACAATAACCTTACCCTATATATATATATATATATATATAGGGTGGGATTTTAGAGTGAACACTAGTGTATTTGTATATATATATATATATATATATAGGGTGGGGTTCTAGAGTGAACACTAGTGTATTTGGGAACTGAGTGAACAAATTCTGACCATTGATTTATATCATCAAATCGTAAAATACACTAGTGTATTTTCATCATCAAATCCTGGCCATTGATACACTTATGTATACACTTGTGTATTGATAATCAAGAGCTAGGATTAGTTCACTAGTGTTCACAATCAAGGGGTTTGTTAACTAATGAACCTAACCATATATATGTATGGGAGAGTTTAAATGAGAGCGCTTAAGTATTGTGAGAACCGTGAGAACCAATGAAAAAACCACAAGAACTCGGTCAAAAACAATTCAAATTCAAAATTTCTTTTAACACTTATCATTATTATTAGAATACAATATAAGAAATTAAATTTACACGTTTAAATTTACATGTCCTTAAATAAAGAAAATTTACACATGTGTAAGTTTGCCATTTACACATGTGTAAATTTGTGGTATTTACACATGTGTTAAAAACCTTTAAAGAATGACTTTGAAAGAATAGATGAATTATTTAAAGAGTAAATTTTTTTTTAATATCGTATTTTAATTATAATGAGGTTTGTATTTAAAAAATTGATTCTGATTGGTTTTCTCATTCGTTCTCACGGCTCTCGCAATATTTAGTGTTCTCAAGAAAACCCTCCAATATATATATATATATATATGTGTGTGTGTGTGTATGTATATATGTATATCGGGAAAGGATAAATTGAAAACCCACCTGAGCTAAAGAAACCCAGAAAACTTCATCTCCACCATTAATCTCTTGTGATTAATGGTTGATATTAAAAATTGTACAAAAAATTACTTTTTCAGAGAATGTTAGAGTCTGACAAAAAGTGTAACAACTTTACACTTTTCTCTCCCCTCTCTCATCTGACACAAAACAAGTGTGACATCTACAGTGTTACATAAAAATCCCGAATTAAAAAAATGTAACATATTTTGTACGCATATTACAAAATAAAAACTTCGTAAATTACAAGTTCTAAAATCCATATTCTTCGTATAGTCTAAAAACTGTTGTAAAAAAGTAATAAAAAGTGTTACAGGTGAGTTACAAAAAAAGTGAACAACTGAAAAAATGTAACACATTCTCTCTCCTCTCTCCACTGTTATGAAAAGTGTTTCAATGTCAGAAAATGTTGCAGGTGTCAGTAAAATGTTGCAACGAAAAAGTGTAACACGTGGCAGTATGATGTCCATCTATTAGGTTTTCAGAGTTTTTGTAACTCACATGAGATTTCTCCCTATAATTCACCTATATATATATATATATATATATATATATAAAATTTCAAATTTATCATAATTGTAAATCTAATAATATTTGCTGTTTAATCATACATTATATGATTCGGCAAACTCAGACATCTACTAAGTTTACTCTTAACATTGCACTAATATCTTGTAACACCTAGTAAAAGCGTGTCCAATAATGCATTAACACATGTCCCTAATCCTAACGGTGCCTAATGTTGGCTTGTAGGGACTATTTTTTGCCAAAAATGAAAACTATGAATGTGGAGGGACTAAAAGTGTCAACATGCTGAAGCTATGCCTCTGAGTGACCTTACACGGTGTCTATATTCTCAAATGAGCCACTTGTTGGATGAGAGGAACCGTTTGTGGAATTGTTTGAAAGTTTATGAATTAGAGGGTTAAAAGCATCAACATGTTAATTTATACCTCTGAGCCTCTGAGTGACCTTTTAACGAACCGGGAACTTTATGATGTTCGGTCATACTCTTAGGCGTGCCTAATATTGGCCATAAAAAGCTTTTATGCCTATTATTGATAATACATGAGAGTATGGAAGTTTAGGGGCCAAAAGTGTCAAAGTGTAAAAGTTTTGTTTGCTTACCAGCAGCCTTATGGACAGCATACAGAGGACCTTACGGTCCGTATGTAGGTGCCCAGCTGTGAAAAATTACTTGGTAGCCACTTAAAGCTGCTAAAACCCTTGCAAACGAAATCATGGGCTTGTTGGCTGTTTATGACACGTTTAGGGACACTTGTTCCCATCTCATGAAGCCTCTAAACACCTGGAATCATCAGAATTATCCTCCAAACTCTATAAATAGATGGCTTGTTCATTGTTGAACTTGCTCATTCTTGTTTTCCCTTTATCTCTCATATCTGGAGGTTCCGAAGCTTTGGGAAACTCCTAAACAAGTTCTTTTCATCAGAGGATCACTAAGTAAGTGTTCCTTTCATTTGTTTTTTCATTTCTAGGCTTTTAAAGCCTAAAGTCGAGCATTTTTTTATAAATGCTTTGACTTTCGGTTTATACCTTCACGATCAAGCCATTGTTCGCAACGAACATGGCTACGTGATCGTAATTAGGTACGTGTTAATCCCTCAAAAGGGCACCTCCTAAGAATCACGTTTGCTTGGTCAATTGACGGGTCAACATATTATTTTAAAAAGTCAACGGGGCAGATTTAATGAATATTGTAATCTAAGTTTAGAGGTGTTCGAAAATACGTTTTAACACATAAACAACTTAGTAATAATTATTAGAACATGTGTAAACATGTTCGGCTCGTCAATTCCAGTTTTAGGGTCGGTTCGCAACCGAAAGTCGCGAAATTTGACTTCTGCTTTGACTTTCGATTCTGACCCGATTTAGAATAGTTTGCTACTGATTTAAGGTTCCATTATGATCGTATTATAATGTAGCATAACCATCTGAGGTTATATTACATGATCATAATAGTAATCTGAGTTTTATGCAAGTTTCCGTTATTATGACATACTTTGACTATTTTGCCCTTTTTATTAAAAATAAGGTTTTACTCACTAATAAACTTGCAACTGATTTATATACTGATATGTTAACATGTTTAACATATTCTGATGTTACTAATCTGATCATAAACTGAGTTTTCGTATAATAACGTAAATTATGTTTTAAGTTGACCAAAATGCCCTTTCGGCACCTAAAATGGTTTTAAGCATAATTTCTTATACCAAACACATTACCTACCGATGTAATATCATAACTAGTACTAACACCCGTGTGAACACACGGGTATGTTTAATAACGATCGAAATCAAATACTAAAAAACATATTATAATATATTATTTGTTCAGTTAATATATTAGTTTATATTGATAAACCAAAATCACAAAACATACCCAATGTTACTCTAACGTACTAAATTGATTATCTTGAAAGATTGAAGATTTTGAGTCTGCTTTGAAGTTATAGCCTATCGACCAACAAAATTTAAGCTTACCTACATTAGGAATTTCATAATTGAAATTACTCCTCCTAATTCATGTGTTCATTAACTTCTAATTCTTTATCATATACAAGGGAATGGAATTTCTAAAAAAATTACACATGAATAACCTGTTATTGAAGATTTTATCTACTAAGATTGCCAATGAGTATTCCAAATACATCCCTTTCAACTAAATTCACAAATTGAAGCACCAAATTATAAAAATAGATTGCACCATTCATCCTATCTATTTATACATTCAATCGGTTCGCATAATTGTAAAAATGAAACGTTTTTTTTAAACTTTGTTGTTGTGAGATTGTTTATTCTTCTTCTTATCATTTTTAAACTTTGTTGTTGTGAGATTTTTAAACTTTATAGTGCACATCAAACCACAAACACATGTCTGCCCCTGGAAACACTTTATCATCACTATGGAAACAACCTACAAGGAGCATCCATGAACCATTCTGTGAGCATGTGATAAGCCAACACTAACTGCAAAAGCCAGAAAGGGCCGTCACATATACTTGCATCAGTAGAAGATGTTAATCATTAAAACCATTAAAGCTATTTAGCAAACTTTGTTTGATCACATCACGTCTTGCTTTAGGTTAAACTTGAAATGAATATATCACGAAGAGCAATTTACCTTTAGTACATGTCAAAGCAGGTCGAGCCTATATATTTAACCAAAATTGACAAATCTATAATGATTTGTTTTATCGATTGACCTGTTTCCTTATAGACAATTCAGAAACCACAAACAAGCGGGTCCAAATATCCGCCACTAATAAATTTAAAGAACATGATAAAAAGTGTTTGTGACTTGGTGGGTAAACCGGACCCGCTTTGACCCATTTAGTCAACCCCCCCATGCCCACCCATGCGTGGGAGTTTGTAACCAAGTGGGCATGTGGCTTTAAGCAAGGTTGAAGTTCATCTTTTCTTCACCCCTTTAGGTACTGAAGTTTGAAAAAAAAAGTTTATTTAAAAAGGATAGACATTGTGCGACTGTCTGAGGTGTTTGAGATAAAAAACGATCCAAATTAAATGAGTCGATATTTCCACCTCTAATGTGGTATGACTGTAAATATGTATCAGAAATGGAATGCTCACGTACCTTTTGTATGGCCAGTTTATCTCGGTTAATATCCCGAAAGTATTGGTGCTACTTCACCATCATATGTCAACTTATTAAGCGTTATTTTCCATTTCCAACGTATATGATAAATGTCGATGAAACAAATACATTTGTAGCAGCAAGAGTTCAGATTCATGCAGTGATAACGAATGTAAACTATTAAGTTCCAGCTTAGTTTGAGCTTGACCAGACTGGTGCAGAACAAATCCTGTTCGGATCAACAATGGTTAGGATTGCTTTTTCATTTTTTATGAAAAAAAAAATTCCATGAAAGTAGGGATAACTCAAGTAACTTGATTTGTAAAAATTGTAAAGCCAAAACAAAACGGAGTAGAAGCAAAGGTTTAAAAGTCGGGAATCGTGACTCGAGGCGTTTTCCCTTCGCCTCACGAGGCGTCCGCCTTGACGTGGAATTAAAAAATAAATATAAAAATTATATTCTATAAAAAAGTAAAATACTAAATAATTTCATCATCAGATCCTCAAAACATCAAAAACGCAAATAAAATACTAACGTGTATCCAGTTTAATCAGAGCAGCTCAGACTTAAACTCGCTACAACCCAAAGATCGTGAACCCATTCTGAGCCAAAGCAAACGACTTCCATTTCACCCGTACCCAGTTTGGTTGGAACCGCAACGACCTAAACGTGCTACCACCCATTTAGCCGGCCTCTATTATTTCTGTATTAGTCATTTTCGTTGGAACCTTAAGACCATTTTCTAGAATCATATAAAACTTACTCTAAAAGGGTAGTTACTGAAGTCAATGGCTCCGCGAGAATCACATGGCAAAGTGACTTGGGAAACTTTAGGTCCTTGACTTGAGTCAGCAGTTGTAGTCAACTTTTTTTATCCTTGAGTTGATGCTACAGATACCTGTTGAACTCAGTAAGTATTAAAGGAGGTTACTTAGCTATATAAGATTGGTTACCTGTTCCTCATGGCGAATAAAAGACACTATATACAGCTGAGAGACGCTGCGTAAAAAATCAGAAATCAGCTCTCCGTGTCAACTATTTCTTTTTTACTAAATGGAGTAATTATTTTGTATACGTTCCTAGCAACAAAGACTAAAAAAGAGTATTACCAGCACATCAGAAGTGGCCAATCTCTTAATGATCTTGAACTGAACCAAAAATTGGAATTGATCAATAATCCGTACTGTAAAAAAGCAAGAAAAATTTCCACATTAAGGAGTTTTCTTGCTTCTTAAAACAGTTGTGTGTCTCTCTTATGACCTTCAACGTGGTGTTTGGTGATTTTTTTGGAAAGTTCAGTTTTTTACATGACAACTTACCCTGAGCTTCCAACATCATCGAGCTCTTCTTTCCATCAACAATGTTAATGTGCGCCTGTCTTTCTCCTGAATATTACAACAAAAAAACATTTATGCTCGACAAACTACCTCCATTCCCGTATCAATTGCTTAGAAAAAGTCATGTATCAGGTTCTCTCTGTTCAGGTAAAAACGATGGTTCCTAAATATGCTACTCAAAAGAAACATACAGATGAGATGAAGTGTTACCTTCCTACTCAAGAATCTGGGCTCTCTTTTTACGCTCTGCTTCAGCCTGCATCTCCATAGCAGCTTTCACACCACGTGGATGAGATATATCCCCTACATACAAAACAAAACATTACTATGAGCTCCAACTACCAGTAACAAAGTTTCATCCTAAACTATAAACTCAACACTCAACAGTATGTTTGACTAATTGATGAATAAATTTACTTATTTCATAACGAAGACATTGCAGTCCCCAGTCTTTTGCAGCTTCATTGATTGCTATCTGCAAAAAAAGCACATTGCTATAGCCACTCATTTTGCCCACATTGACAGCAAAACTCCAACTCTTTCTAAAATGAAAATGGTGGACCATACAGTTGAAAGAAAATACAGGTGTATAGCATGCAACAAAAGTCTCTTCAAATGTTAAGTTGACATAATTTGTAGTGTGAAGGTATTAACAATGTTCAGTGATTCAGAATTCCTATAAAATGCTGCATAAGCATAGCACCATGAGTCACCATAGTGTATTTGTTTTGGAAAATCATCCATGACTTCATCCATATCTTTAACAGGAGATAACCTAGTACAAGCTTTACTATTCTCAAGAGTCCAACCACCTCCTTGTTAGGGATGGAACTGATGCACACAAACGCACTAAAAAGAAAAAAGAAACCCAAGAAAAAGTTGATACCAAAATACAATCGTTAAAACATCATAAGGCTTACCTTCATCAGATTCTCAATAATGAGCCTACCATTTACAGCAAAGATGGAAAATTTAAATACCAATTTGAGGTTTACCCATGAATCGGATCTGACTTGAAATCGCCATCTTGTACAGATTAATTGGCGATGGCTTGAGAACGCCAGCAGGTTTCACCGGTTTATCGGCAGACGGTTGCTTAAACCCTTAGGGTGTGGGTCAAAGCAGCTTTACTGATATCAGTTTTCAATCTGTTTGACCGTTTAAAAGTAATATATGAACTTCATAAACCCTAATATGTTTTATTAACATTTACAGCAAACAGAACCCCAAATTGAAGCCGGGTTCGAACACCTTTAGCTTAAAACAATAAAACGTTTCTTCAAGCACACAATCGCGAATAAAGAACCGTTACATACCTGCACAAAAGTGAGGGTGATTTCATCGAACACTTGGTGTGCCTAACTGAATAATCACTAAAATGAAAAATTGGAAAGAAACCCAAGTTAAAAATGAAATGAAATGAAGTATCAATATCTGGTTGAAATTGGTGGATCAGCTAGTTATGTTAGATAATCTGTAATTTCCTAACAAATTAAAAATCTTCAAATTGAAATACAACATACCTCGATTCCATCTCTATTATTCGAATTCTGAGGAGGTTGATCCAAAAGAATGAATCATCATAGCAGCACTGTGCGTGAAAACGACATTGAAATCTATCTTTGTTGTTCGAAATAATAAAAATTAATTAACAAATAACGTCATAAACACACAATGACTACACATATTTATCATTGATACATAATGAAAGATTAATAACAATTAACAAACATGTAATACTCACATATCCTATGGTTCGATCTAACACGCGTGAGTCCATTAATTAAGTTGAATCGAATCGATTAATCGAGCCAGATACAACAACATATGCCTCAATTGAAACCCTAACTGGTTGAAATTTGGTTCAATCTACTGCTCGCGATCCACACACTCTCATTCCACCTGCTTCCTCTCTCACACACCACACCTAAACACACAAACGAATCACAAACAACTTCAATTTGACCTAATTATTAATAACTAATCACAAAACCTGAATCAAATCGATTAATCAACACAAAACTATAGACAAACCAAGCGAATTAGAAGTATATACAAACCAAGCATTCATCAAACAAAAAACCTATAGGGCGAAATTGAATGATACCGAGATGGGGATTAGTAATTGCAAATGACCACCTCTTATTTCTTCTTCCATTATAGATCGTTTCATCTACAGGCTCATCATCGCACCTTTTATCTATGAATTAAGACAAGAAACTCGATCAATAAACCCTAAACTAATTTTCTTCCTTAAAAATCAGATTCAAATTACCTAAAACAGAACAATGAGACGTGGCAGAGGAAACGGCGAATCGACGGTCACCGGAGAGTTGTTCGCCGGCGATGGTGGTTATCTTCAGAAGTTTTAGCGAAATTTCTTCGTTGAGTTGTTCGCCGGCGATTGAAGGTTGTCGATGGTATTGAGAGAGAGAGAGAGAGACGCCAGAGGATTTTTGTCTAGGGTTTTATTGGAATGAAGAGTGCGGAGGATAGAGAGCAGATTTTGAAAGGCTTGGATTGATTCCCGAAAGCTTCAATTTCTTGTTGTTGGTCTCACAAAGAAGAAAGAGAGAGCGAATAGAGAGAGAAACCAGGGTTTGAAATTTGAAATGGGATTTAGGGATTTGAGAGGGATTCAAATTATGATTTGAATTTTGAAAATTTTATTTATGTATTATTAATTATTTATATTAAATAAAGTTGTTATTTATGACATCAGCAAAACCTACGTGGCATATCTAGTTAGTTGACACGTATGCAAACTTACATCAGCGGCTAATCTCCCTTAATAGATAGTATAGATTAGAATTATTTGAGATATCAAGTCAGTTTATAATCTGAGTTTAAGTACAAGTTCTTATATTATGTCTTTAAATGACGAAAATACCCTTATGGCACTTAAAATGGTTTTTAATCATAAATTTCATACAAAATCTTTTATCTGCTAATATTTTATATTAAATAACATATCTTAATCATATAAACCTGATCATAACATCAGTTTCGATTAAACATCGCAAATATTGTTATTTAACTACTTTAACGCCCTTTTGGCGCATAATATAGTTTTAGACCATATTTATCAACCAAGACTTGTTACCTACTGATTTTATAACTTATTTAAAGTATTTTTACGGTAGATACATGTTATAAACTTAGATTCCCAAATAAGCTTTCAAACTATGTGTGAAATGACAAAAATGCCCCTACGGTGCATAGTTTGGTCTTAAATTATAAAACGCACATATGTTTGATATCCTACTAATATTATATCAGAAATAAAATATTTTTCCAGAATTTTTATGATCATAACATCAGATTATATGCAAATTCCTTTTATACGTCGCTAAAAGACCAATTGGCCCTTACGAGGCATAACTTGATTTTAAAAGCTTAATGGGCATACAAGTTGATATCCTGCTGATATTATAACTTGTTTAAAGTATATTGGCATATGGAAGTTGTTCATGACTCGTCTGGTTACCCGTCATCGCTTATGCGCATACGGTTAAGCTTATGTAACTAGTTTACATAAGTTTACCAAAACATGTTTAACCTTATGATTTTTATCTCAATTTACAGAATGTTAATAGTTTACCCATATTATACAAGTCTCAATACTTGTTGGGTTTAAACTATATTCTATTCTGGTCATCGCTTAATCGAGCGTATCGTACCGTTTTTAATACTTTAGGCTAGCCGGTCTAAGTCTATGACTTAAATAAGACCCGTTAGCATTCTAATTGGTTTTCTACCATCATTCCAGACTAGAGCCTTTCAGTAAATTGTTCCCTACGCTTATTTAATTGAATACGGCTGAGTTACTATAAACCTTGCATTTGTATCAAGTATTGGCTCAGGTAAATACTCTTAACCTATTTTCCCTATACGGGCTTGGGATACGGTAAATTAATACCGCTTGGTCGGGTATGGGATCATATGCCGGATTATGGCTACAAAATCTTCATAACCCATAATACGTTTTGTCTGATAACTTAAACATCGGGGGTTAACACGACCGTGTCCTGGATATCCATGGCTCATTAAATTAATAATGGCCACGACTGAGCACGGGGTGTAGGCATACACCAGTCTGATGCTCATGCGCGTAATAATTTTTTTTTTCTTACTCGTTGATCAGGGGATACCCTTTGTGGGTTAAGTGGTGTGTCGGTTAATCATGTCTCGGTGTTTAGTACTGTGACAACTGTGCTCTGTAAACGATGTATAATGTAAAACAATGTCAATTATCAATAAAACAATGTGTCTTGGTGTTATTATGTGTGTATTTGTGTTTGATGATTTTACGATTTGATTCGATTCCGATTTCAAGCTTTAAATCGCTTTCTGGAAGGTTATACGCAAAATGGTGCGTAAACGTAGTCAGTTTAATGCGACAAACACTCCGCAATAGTTACATAGGCTTAACATACCTTAAATAACCTTTACATAACATAGAAATAAGATTTGGATGGTTTGGTGTGTCTAAATCAAGTTTGTTCTATCGTAGGGACTATTTGTATCAAACTGCGAAAGTATGCCGATTTGTTCAGTAACGAACATTACGGAACTTGATCATAAGTTAAACATACCCTAAATATCATTTACATAGCTTAGAAATAGGCTTTGAGGGGTTTGGTATGCGAAAATAAACTTATTTGATCAATAGGGACTAAAAGCGTCAAAAAGTGCATAAGTTTGCATTTTCGCGCACATCTTACGTTCTGAATATATCCGGACATCCAAAAATTTTTGTAATCATTAAAATAATTTATTTTAGTGATTGGAATGCAAAAATTCCATTCGTCGTGTAATTTGGATCGTTTTTGCGTCTGTTCGAGTTTTCGTCGTAATTAACCGAACAACGCAATCGTACGACCAAACGAACCGACATCCAAGATGTTTTTGAGCATATTTCATGTTCCCTATGCTTAAACTTCATTTTTGAGCCTTGAAAATGGGTTAACGGGGTTTAAACGCGTCAAAAATGGCCTAAATGAGTTGCAGGGACCAAAACTGACAATTTTCGAAAGTTTCTGGATCTGGCATATGGTGGCGTCGTGCCACCACTATATGGTTTTGCCATGGCGCGACACCACGGCCTCATCTGGGCAGAAAAATCCATTTTCAGCAACTTTCAGCAATTTTCAGCAAACGACTTGAAGTTCAGGGCCCTTTTTGTAACATTTGCAACACTGTTTGATGGTTTTGGGACACCCCTAGTATTCCAAAACAATGTGCCACACTTGTAAGGTCCAGATCGAAGCTCAATTATCGAGGAACGATCCTAACGGTTGTGGGAATTCTATAAATACCCACTTGAATTTCCTTCATTCTTCACACCTTTGATCTCAATTTCATTCTCTAAGTTGAAGCTCTCCTTGTGAAGCTTCATACCTGAGAATTTTTTAGTTCAAATCTTCCTAGCTTGGACCCTTTGTAAGTATTCTTTCGTGCTTTTATCGTTTTTCATGCATGAAAGTCAAACATTGTTTGACTTTCTGCTTAGACCACGAATTGGTCAACACAAAGTTCGTTTGAACTTTGCAACGTGAGCGTAATCACGATGGTTATAGTCCCTAGTGACTATACCTACTGATTACCATGTTGATTAGGTGTAGTGACGAGTCATAGTTTCGGACAAAATGCGTATTTATGCGTATTTTGTAACCAAACTATTCTTGGGTATCAAAACCGTTTGTTTTGATATCAAAACCTGTTTTCTAACTTAGTTAAACATGTTTCAACATGTTTAGCTCGTCACTTTTAGTTTAGTGCTTGTATAGAGTCGTAAGTCAAGCGGTCTAAACAACCGCTTAGACTTCCGAACTCGACCCGTTTGGTCGATCATTAGGATCCGACCAAGCATGTTTAGTGACCATAGTTGTATAGGGAATAACCTTCCGAGGTTATACCTTATGGTCACTTAGATTTAATTAGTTGTATGATAGGTAGTTTATATGCCTTAGGAAAATGACCAAAATGCCCTTTTCATGCATAATTGAATTTTAAGCATATGTAACCTAAACTTTTGTCACATAATTGATTATGCAACATATTTAAACATGTTTAGGCATATAATACTTGTCATAGGACTAGTTAGACGTCTCGAACGCGCATTTACGCGAACGACGCGTTAAAGTAGCGTAAGCTACCTTAATGGGTCGTAACGGGTCGAAAGCACTTAGGTTAGGTTCCGATTTAGGATGTAGGCTTTGTTAAACCATATCACATGAGTCCCAATACTCATTTGGTTTACAAGACTTCATTCTATCCGATCTTCCGATTTTGGTGTCGAATATTTATCTAGTGATCTGATTTCTAGGTGCTGCTTGATTTCCTTGTTTGAGCTTTGTTGAGTTCTTTTGATTGAGGAAACTTTGCACTTCAAGTGAGTACATAGTTCCCCTATTTTACTATTTTCAATTGTTTTGGGGTGATTCATATGTGTTAAATGTTTTCGATGTTTTTAACGATGGTTTTCGAAATGATTAATATGGTTTATATAAAACTAACAACGATTTCGATAATGTAAACAAACTTGTTGGGCATAGTTACATAACAAATGACATTCATTAACATTGATCAAGCCGACCAGTATTAGGTTATGGTACCATAGGATCTGAAAAATCTCGTTATCAGACTGCACCCATGGTTATGTGTGGGGGTTATGTGGGTAACGACTGAATCTGTGATTGTTAATTTACCCTTTGGTGGTTTATTAATGCGAGAATAGCGATGGACGAGTTGCGAAGGTTTGGATGTTATTAGCGAGATGACCAAAAGTAGTTTTCACAATTAAAACGAGTTAAACGATTTTGGGATGACTTAAACGAGTTAAACGATTTTGGAACGACTTAAACGAGTTAAACGAATTGAACAAATGATTGGTTTTTGGTTAGTGTTTAGATAACGGGACGGGTGTAATGTGATGAAAACATGGTAGATACGCCGCTGGTACTTCTTATATATAAGTGTTTTCATCATATTACATACCGTGGCGTTATTTAGTTCACTTGGGTAAACAATTTTGAATCGATGTCACACAACGATGTTTTCTAAGTAATATAAACCATACGAGTTTTACTAACGAGGTGATTTACAAATCTGGTTTACTTAAACAAATGTCTTGGGTTAAGAAGCATGGCTGTGAGATTTTATAAACTATAACCAACTTGATTTGAGTTGGTTAATTATGTTGCAATACTAAACACTTTTCAAAAACAAGGTTTTTAAATGAGGTATTGCAACATGTAAACAAGCCATGAATCCGACACTCTCATAAAACCTATGTGCTCGCCAACATTTCTTTGCCGACTTTTTTTTTACATATGTTTCAGGTGTTGTTGAATGATGTTGATTGCTAGGTTGCATGCTCATATAGGACCTGGACAAGGCCTTAGTGACCTAATAACGATGATAGTCGATGTGTATCTTGTTTTTTTGGCTTTAAGACAATGTTAATGTTTAATATTATCAATAAAACGAAACTTTTGTATCCATGGTTGTGAAACAATAATTCTATTGCAACACTCCCCGATGTTTCCGCCGCGGTTTCGTTGTTTTAACGCGGTCGGGGTGTGACAAGTACTGGGCCCCATATGTATTGACAGATATGTAAAACTGTATACAGGATCATTTTGAAGTGTCCCAAGTTATTTTATAAAACATGTGCCTTGTGCACTTAAAACAATTTTGAAAAGGTTTTCAAAATTGTGTCGATTGATTGTATTTATCAGTGAAAACTAACGTATTTTAAAAAGACTAAGCTACAGGTAAAAATATGTAAATAGGTTGGAAGCTCCTCGGTAATGATAGAAGAGGAATTTGCAACTCCTTTACATAAGCCTATTAGTCTGCCGAACTCGCCTTTGTACATTCTTTTGATCCGCCTGTGGATTTTATTACAAACAAGTCTGTATGTTTACTTTTGAACTTTGAACACTTACGTTTGTAATAATATAATTTTACTCCAAGACTTCTGTTGTGCTATTCTGTGTGTAATTGACTATGACGATATCAACTTATGTCACGATACTCCCCACCGGGTTTGTGGTTGGAAATTCGGGGTGTGACATGTCTACAACAAGACTAGAACCCCCACCACTTGAAAAACAACATGTTACTAGTTGCTACACTTCTCGGTACCATTAACTTACAAACCTTTTGCTAAATATTGTTATATACTATAACAACCCTCGGTAAAACCAACACTTTCATAATATTTTCTGACACCATATTATATCTTAAAATATCCCAATATGTCTCATATTACACCCCGTATGTGAAAACCAAGCCTGAAGTAGGTTATAACATATAAAATAAAATAAAAACAAGAAAAATGGAGTTGAGGCGGGCCGCGTAGACCCACCCCAACATCTCACGCGGGTGGTATGAGGGTTAGATCCAGACTCCGCTGATTTCTTTAGTTAAAGCGGGCCGCGTAAGAGTTCTCGATAGTTGATGCGGGCCACGATAGATCGTTAAACGCGGAGACATCCGGTGCTAACACATGTCGACATCGTGTCAAGTCTACAAGCTGACCGGGCCAAGCTATTATGTTGACCAAGGTTGACGCAGGCCGCGTAACCTTGGCCTGTTCTTTACGCGGGCCGCGTGGAGACCAGAATCCAGCACTATATAAGAAGGCCATCAGTTTTCGTTTTTCGTCGCTCACAATTCATTCTCAATTTCTGAAGTAGTAGACATTATAGTCGGGTACAATACCCCTAATTAGCGAGGTTCTGCTCCGTTGTAAGTATTATAACCCCAGTTTCGTAATAGTTACGCTGCCCGATTGATTTAGGGTTCCGTAACAACTGTCGTGGTTCTGCCTGACATAGTTGTTAGAATGCCGTCTCGGGGAGGGTATCATTAATATTTTTAAAGGGTTATGATACTAACCACTGTACATTTGTATAAATTATAGATTATATCCAGGAAACCCTTACGAAAAGCCTAAGATAGCAATGTGAGTTTATCCTCTTTTTGTTAATGTTTTTGGAATATTTTACAAAACCTTAATTGTTTTACAAAGTGATTAAGCGGTGATTGAATCTTTGTAGTTCTTCAATTACTGCCAGTATTATGGGGTTTTGTATACAAAATTTATTACTACGAGTAGTAGTAAGTCGGGAACGACAGTACATTACCATTGGACAACGAGTTAGCCAATGGGTAATTTGACCATAGCCATAGATCCGGTCGAGTGGCAAGTACTGAATGAGTAATTGTGTAGACATAAACAATGTGATCGCTCTCAATACTGTTTTAATTGATAAAATGTTTCTTGATTAAACTGGGATTCACTCACCAGTATTTCCGACTGACAAATGTTTTTAAAACGCGTTACAGGTAACACAATGTGAACAGCCAATTAGTGAAAAGCCAGCTGGAGAGCACTGAAGGCTTGGGAAAATGTGGCTATAAAAGTTACCTAATAAACGATGTTTTAAATTCAATAAAATAGGGTTTGTCCCTATAAATGTATTGTAATAAGAAACTTGGGTTTTGCCCATATTATTATTAATATCAAATATGGTGGTTTTACCTCTGATAAAACATTTCCTAACTACGGTCATGATGTAAATTCCGCTGCGAGATTTCAACAACTGATACCACCACACTCTGAGCTCGCGTCCGCCCGTTCCCGGGACAGATAAGGGATCGGGGTTGCGACAGAAGGTGGTATCAGAGCCTAGCCACTGGTCTGAGCCAAAGAAGTGTTCTGCTGACACTTAAGTTTTAAAATTTGTGTTAGGAAATAAATTACGGAAATACGTGCATAACTGTAATTATTTGTTATGTGTTATTTGACTATTTGTTAGTTTTCAGTATGAGTGATCAAGGACCCTCAGACGTGAATCGTCAGTTATCTGATTCACCTAGGAGTGAAGGTACATCATCACAGCCTGCCCTTTCAGGGTATTCTGCTGATCAGGAGGAAGGAATATTTGCCTTTAGAGCTCAATCTGAAGAGCCATTTCCTAATAAGAAACGAGGATGGTTCAGTAAAGAAGCTTTTGCTCGTAGGAAAAGAATGCGAAAGTTGCAACAGCAAAGAGCCTTAGCAGCTATTAAGCGAGAGACAGATGCCCATACACAGGATATGCTTAATAGAAGCCTAGCTAATTTCCATATCTTAGCTACAACTGCTGCTGACCCAAGTCTGGAACAACTAGTAGCCCCACAACCACAAAACCCAGAACAACCCATGGAGATAGAAAACCAGGAAAACCAAGTGGAGATGCATGACTTTAATCCAGAAGAAATTCCTAGGATACCTGCACCAAACCCCCTAGATCCAAATTACGACCCCTGGTGGGACGACAATAGGGACTTTGTGCAATGTTACCCTATCCAGGATTATCCACCCATACAGAATATAGAAGCCTACCAAGGTATGGACCCTTTAGATCCCTATTACCAAAATGACTATATTAGGGAGATCTTAGAGGATCCTTACCAATTTCAGGAACTGTCACCCCCGTATCAGGAAACCGCACCCCAGATTCCAAACCCAGTCCGAGAACCTGCACCCCCAATGAGTGCAGAAAACGTCCAAGAACTTAGGACTTTCGGGGAGGAAATTTTAGAAAGCAGTGAGAGGATGAGACAGGTGGGAGAGCGTCTCGTATGGAAATACGATGAGCATAATATGGATTTTTGGATAAATCCATATCCGTGAATGTGAGAATGGAGGAAATAGTAGTAATAATAATAATAATATAATAAAATAAAAATAAAATAAAATATGTGTGTACGGATGCATAGTACTATTAGTGTAATTTTCTTTCTGTTGGTATTGTAATCTTTATTTCAGTACTAGTGTGTAATAGACGCATAGTATATGAAAATAGAGTACAAGTCGCAATGATCGACGGTTTTGGTTAAATTGCGTGTCATGTGATTAATTATATTACTTATTATTTGTGATATTAATATGGGGAAATTGTTAAAATTCAGATGGCCGACGAAGGAAATCAAGGAAATCTGAATAATGATAACCAGAGTAACATAAACGTGGTTAATGAAAATCTAAGCATCAATAACAATGGAAACCAGATGGATAATAGTGCTATCCAACATATAGTGGCACAAGGAATTATAGATGCAATGCCATTTATTCTTCAAACTGTTAAGGATACTGATAATAAAAGTAAGCATAGCAGTAAGCGACCAAGTGAACCAGAAAACAGCGTGAACAATGGACCTCTACTTCAATTGCCTATTCCTAAAAGAAGAAGAACCATGCATTATGGTTGTTCTTATAAAGAATTTTGGTCTTGTAAACCAATGGAATTCTCGGGAAACGAAGGGGCCATTGCAACATTACGCTGGATAGAAAAGACTGAGGCAGTCTTAAGAATAAGCAAGTGTGCTGAAGAAGATAAAATATTGTTTGCTTCTAATCTGTTTAAGAATGCAGCACTAGAATGGTGGAATACTATCCTCCAGACAAGAGGAAGTGATCAAACCAACAATATGAAATGGGAAGAATTTAAGGACAAGGTAGAAAGGAAATTCTGTCCACCTAATGAAAAAGAACAAATAGCAAACAAATTCCTAAACCTTAGGATGACTGGTGTGGATAGTAAGGGATACACTAAAATATTCTTTGAATATGCTAGAATAGTGCCAACCCTTGCTTCACCAGAACCAGTGTTAATCTCCCGTTATATCTGGGGATTAATTGGGGAGATTAGACATGTAGTCAAGGCAGCTAGACCTCAAACCATAGAAGAAGCTGTAGAACTAGCCAATACCTTGACTGATGAATTAGTTCGTACTAGAGAAGAGGATCAAAGGAGGAATCTAACCCAGAAATTGACTCAAGAATTTCGTTCTGGAAATTCTAACCGTGGAAGAAATATAGGTTCTACCTCTGCACCCTACTGTAGGTATTGCAAAAGAAAGCATTTAGGAAGATGCTCCATATATTGTAACTTTTGCAAAATATCGGGACACAAGGAAGAAAACTGCAGGAAGAAAGTTAACAGCCGGGTGTGTTACAATTGCGGAGAACAAGGTCATATCAAGCTAAATTGTCCAAAATTAGCTCCAGCTCCAGACAACAAGAATACTAAAAATGTTAGAGCATTTTTTTTCTGACTGCAGATGAAGCTAAGATGATTCCAGATGTCATAGCTGGTACGTTTTTAGTTAATGATATCTTTGCTAAAGTATTATTTGACTCTGGTGCAAACCAAAGTTTTATTAATACATCATTTTGCAAAATTCTAAATAAGTCATTAACTAAACTACCACAAGAATGCTTAGCAGAGACATCCAATGGAGAAACCATTAGGATTTCTGAAATCTTGCAGGGAGCAAGAATAGAAATTTTAAATCAGAAATTTATTGCAAATCTGTATCCCATGACTCTGGTAGGATTTGATGTTGTATTAGGAATGGATTGGTTAATAGCCAATAAAGCCAATATTTTATGTGATCAAAAGTTAATTCAAGTAAATTCACCAAAAGGTAAAACGATCACAATTAAAGGAGATAAGCTCTCTAGATCCACTAAGTTCATCTCTGTGATGAAAACTGCAAGTTATATAAGGAAAGGTTCCATAGTGTATTTGATTTCTATAATCACTAACACTAAAGGAAAAGATTTAAAAGATATTCCAGTAGTATCTCAGTTTTCAGATGTATTTCCAGAAGAATTGCCAGGGCAACCTCCAGATAGAGAAGTTGAGTTCAGAATCCATTTAATACCAGGAACAGAACCTATTGCCAAAGCACCTTACCGTTTGGCACCTGCAGAAATGCAAGAATTAAAGAAACAATTAGACGAATTGTTAGAAAAAGGATTCATACAGCCAAGTTCGTCACCATGGGGAGCGCCAATATTGTTTGTTAAAAAGAAAGACGGATCAATGCGTATGTGTATTGATTACCGTGAATTAAACAAAGTCACGATTAAGAATCGGTACCCATTACCAAGAATCGATGATTTCTTTGATCAACTACAAGGAGCTCGATTTTTCTCTAAAATCGATTTAAGGTCATGATATCATCAATTAAAAGTACAGGAAGAGGACATTCCTAAAACTGCATTTAGAACAAGGTATGGACATTATGAATTTACTGTCATGCCATTTGGTTTAACCAATGCCCCAGCTGCATTTATGGACATGATGAACCGAATATGTAAGCCATATTTGGATAAATTCATAATTGTTTTCATAGATGATATTCTAATTTATTCTAAGAGTAAAGAGGATCATGCAAAGCATTTGCACGCACTTTTAAGTCTGTTAAGAAAGGAAAAACTTTATGCTAAATTTTCTAAGTGCGAATTTTGGTTAGAACAGGTACAATTCCTTGGACACCTAGTCAATCATGAAGGAATTCATGTAGATCCAACCAAGATTGAAGCAATTACTAAATGGAAAACCCCTGAGTCACCAACCGAGGTTAGAAGTTTCTTAGGATTGGCTGGTTATTATAGAAGATTTATGCAAGATTTTTCTAGAATAGCCATTCTTTTAACTAAGTTAACCTGTAAATCTGTTAAATTTGAATGGGGATTAAAACAAGAAGAAGCTTTTAGAATTCTTAAGCAAAGATTAACCCATACACCCATATTAGCATTACCAGAAGGAACTGAAAATTTTGTAGTATATTGTGATGCTTCTAAATTAGGTTATGGATGTGTGTTAATGCAACGCCAAAAGGTTATAGCTTACGCATCTAGAAAACTTAAGAATCATGAAGAAAATTATTCAACCCATGATTTAGAATTAGGAGCTATAATTTTTGCTCTTAAGATTTGGAGACATTACCTTTACGGTAGTAAGTTTACCATATTCACTGATCATAAGAGTTTAAGGTATATCTTCAAGCAAAAGGAGTTAAATATGAGACAAAGACGCTGGATGGAGATGCTTAGTGACTATGATTGTGATATTCAGTATCATGAAGGAAAAGCAAATGTAGTGGCAGATGCTTTAAGCCGAAAATATCATGAAAAGCCAAAAAGGGTACGTTCTCTTAAATTAAATCTACAAGTAGATTTAAATGAACAAATAAGAGAAGCACAAGAATCAGTAATCAAGGATGATTCTGAAAAATTAAAAGGTATGTTGAAAGAATTGGAACAAGGAACAGATGAAATTTGGAGATTCCATGAAAAGAGAATGTGGATACTTAAATTAGGAAATCTACGTCATCGTATACTAGAAGAAGCCCATAAATCCAAATATATGATGCATCCAGGGAATGACAAAATGTACCAGGATTTAAGGAAAAATTTCTGGTGGATAGGAATGATGAAGGACATAGCAGCCTATGTTTCTAAATGTTTAACTTGTTCACAAGTTAAAGCTGAACATCAGAAGCCCTCAGGTTTGTTACAACAATTAGAAATGCCAGTTTGGAAATGGGAATTGATAACAATGGATTTTGTTACTAAATTACCCAAAACAAGGAAAGGAAATGATACAATCTGGGTGATTGTAGATAGGCTAACTAAGTCAGCTCATTTTCTACCAATGAAGGAAACAATTAGTATGGAACAATTAGCTAAATTGTATGTAAATGAAGTTGTTTCTTTACATGGCATTCCTTTATCAATTGTTTCTGATAGGGATAGCCGATTTACCTCTCATTTTTGGTCAAGTTTCCAAAAGGCAATGGGAACTAAATTAAAGCTAAGTACAGCTTATCATCCTCAAACGGATGGACAAAGTGAAAGGACAATTCAGACAATGGAAGACATGCTTAGAGCTTGTGTAATTGACTTCGGGGGTAATTGGGACGATCACTTACCTTTAATAGAATTTTCTTATAATAATAGTTATCACACAAGTATCAATGCTGCACCATTTGAAGCACTTTATGGACGAAAGTGTCGAACCCCAGTCTGTTGGGCAGAAATTGGGGAAAAGCAACTATCTGGACCTGAGATAGTGCAGGAAACAACTGACAAGATTATTCAAGTCAAGGAACGACTGAAAGCAGCACGTGATCGACAGAAGAGCTATGCTAATAACCGACGCAAGCCGTTGGAATTCCAAGTAGGAGATAAAGTATTATTGAAAGTCTCTCCTTGGAAAGGAATAGTAAGATTCATCAAACGGGGAAAGCTAAGTCCCAGGTATGTTGGACCGTTTGAGATTATTAGAAGAATAGGACCTGTAGCCTATCAGCTACAACTGCCAGAGGAAATGGCAGGAATACATGATGTGTTTCATGTATCAAATCTTAAAAAGTGTTTAGCTGATGAATCACTGATAGTACCTCTTAAGGATATAGAGGTAAATGAACAACTCAAGTTTGTAGAAAGGTGTAACACCCCAAAACCCGAATATTTATATTCGTTAAAATGTTATGTTATGACACATCAAGAAATAAATAACTAGGCTATTTAACCTACTTAAATGTATGGTTAAAATTATTAAAAGATTGAATGTGGTGAAATGTTTCCCAAAGCAAGCAAGGGAGCAAACTAGAGGGACCAAAACCGTTAAGTGGGAAACATAATTTTTACAAAATAAACATAAAACACCACACACACACATAGAGTGTGTGTGTGTGTCGACATCCAGGAGGAAGAAACAAGGTTCAACCCTAGTTTCACTATAATCCTCAAATTGGAAGGGTAAATGAAGTCTAAATCCATAACCGAGTACGGATTAACGATCACCTTCTCAATGGGATTCTAAGGTATGTTTTAAAAGTTAGATTGGTGATCTTTCACGAAGTGGGTTATGATGAAAATTTCGAAATTTGTATGAAATTGATGATGGGTATGTGTTAGAATTATCATATATAACATGGATTATGCATGGTTTAGGTTAATTTGATGTTTAATGATGAAACCCAATTCTAGTAGTAATGTTATGAAGATGATGATGTTGCATGTGTTAAATCAAGTATGGTTTTGATGTATATGAAGTTGAATATTGTAGATTATTGTTAATGACCTTGATTTAGGATGAAAGTTATGTGAGAATTTGTGGGAAATTGATGATCTTGATATGAACTAGTAAGAAGATGCAAAGAATGCTTGTACTTTATGCTTAGGAAGTAGTATGCACACCAAGTGTATGATAAAATGTCTAAGAGAAGTTAAGATGTGAGATTTTAGGAAGTGGCTTGACATATATGAATGATGTATGATAATGATGTAATTAGTGGTATATTAACTTAAAGAGTGTGCTTTAGATGGAACTAGTACAAGAATTCGGGTTGAATGTATGTGTTGTTAAGATTATGCATTAGAGGCTTGTACATTATGCTTGAATGGGCGATGCTCGCCATGTGTTTCTATTAATCACTTAATTGCGATTAAGAAGTGAATGTATATTAAATGTATAACATATGTCCATACTAGTAAAGGGGTGATGTTATGAATTACGTTAAGTTGTCTAACTTAGCTATGAGATTGTCAAATGTAGAATCATGAAAGCATAAATATGTGTATATGGTGTATGTGAATAGGCGATCATGTAGTTGTTTGTGTCAACAACATTATGTATGAAATGAATATCATGTCATTAATATGGTCCACTATATCAACATGAATGCGTGTTCATAAGTTGGGAGTTATATGCTAAAAGGTTGACTTTCTGAAAGTCAACCGAGAAATTATAACATGGTTAGGTATTTTGATACAAATGTAAGAATCAAGAGATCATGGAATAAGTGTAGACCAATTGTGCGTTATGTGTGATAACGAAATGGTATTTCGGAGATATTGAACTATGTGGTTGACAAGTCATGTCGTATGCGTGTTAGTGAAAGTAAAATAGATAAAAGTTGGAAAAATGTGTGTTAATATGAATAAGCATGAATACTAACATAATCATGGCATGACGGCATGGAAGAATAGGAACCACACTAGCACGGACCAAACATGGAAGGCTAACGGGTCAAGATGAGGCAAGGAAGATGTTACGAACGCGGATGCACAAGGTAAGTGATTTCTGTAATCACTTCATATGTTCTGTTAGGTGATATGGTGTTTTATTTAACTAAACAGGATGATTGAGGTCAATTATGTGTCGTAGCCCTATGTCGTAAAGGATGGGGTTTAAAGTTGACCAAAATGCCCTTGATGGGTATTTTGGGCAAACGGTCTTAATAAGGGGTTTAGAAACAAGTTATATGATTAATGTAATGTTCTGGACAAGTATGGAAGTGGGAAGTATGGTTTTGTTAGTCTTAGATCATTTAATGCGCAAATACCCATAACGGGTCAAATAATTAGGAAATGACAATAAGACGATAGAGCGTAAGATAAGAATTTCCTTAATTCGGAAGTGGGATTTTAAGTATTATGATAGAATGTGAATTTACAAGCATGTAGGAAGAAACGGGAGGTTAAACGGGTAAACGGTTCAAAAGTTACGCGCGTTTTAGTGCGTACAAGCGACGAAACGGATCTGCAGCAAAATGATTTTTCTAGGGGCCGTCGCCGACGGGCTCCCACCCCGTCGCCGACGGGCTCCCAAAAGCCCTTTTTGGCCGACGGCCTAACTATCTGTCGACGGGAAGAATTTGGGCGACGGGTATAAGGAGAAGCCGTCGCCGACGGGTCCCCACCCCGTCGCCGACGGGTTGTCTAGCCCATTTCTTCGTTTTTCCTTATATTGCACATCCGGACGACCCGTAACGCATTCCGGTATGTCGTTTTTCGATAAGATGATTGTTTAAGCACGGTATGTAAGAAGTATGTAGGTAGGTATATATGTGTGTATGTCTTAAGTATAAACGTATATATGTTTAATGAGTGTACGTATATATGTAGATGTGGGAGTACGCATGTAAGGGCAGGTGTATGTCTGTAAGAATGTACGATTAATATAATGTTAATAACATGCTTGGTGAATATCGTAGACTGTAATTACGGTTTATAAATCAAAGCCTAAGTCCCGGGTAAATAGCGTATGAGTATGTAGGAAGTATGCAAAATCTTGTACGTATATGTAGATGTGTATATATGTATGCGTATAGATATGCACGAGTGTATGTATGTATGAAATGATGTAGGAAAGGTTGTATGTATGTGGATATGTATGTATGTATGTGTTAAGATAGGTACGAGGGTATACATGTATCCAATGATGTGGGAAGGGTTTGTATATGTGTAGATGTATATGTATGCAGATATGTATGTATAAGGGCACGTATGAGTGTATGCACGCATGTAAGTTGTAGGAAAGATATGTACGTAAGTAGAGGTGTATGTATGTAGGTATGAAAGTGTGTATGCATGATTTAGACATGTCGAGGGTTAACGTTATTAATGGTGTACCTTGAGAATGAAAAGTAATGCAGGTACGTTATCGAAGCCTCACCAGGAGATGGATACGCAGATGAGATGCTTAAAGTTTCTTAAAGATCTAAATGTGAAGTGTATTCGAATGAATCTTGTTTATATAATGCGTACTAATGTTATGAATGTATGCGGTGAATGCAGGTTGTATGGATGATGAGCGATTAGCACAAGGATTAGAGATCGAAGACCGAGTCACTAGAGAGATTGTACGGGGACGTTGAATGTAAAATGTAGTTAATGTAAGCTATGTTTTTAGTTAACAAGTAAGAGGATGACAGACTTTTGATTAAGAATTAAGTTAAAGTTAAAAGTTTAAATCAGTTGAGGTTTTTATAACGCAAGAAATTTTATGGTTGGTGTTTCCGCTGCGACTTATTGTCCAATATGATTTAGGGTGTAACAAGTTGGTATCAGAGCCCTGGTTTGAGAGAATCAAGTGTAAGAAGGTAAGTGCTTGAACTCAAACCTGTGTGCTCTTGTGATAAGAAACCCGTACAATCCAAGACTCGGTCAAGATCCAAAGGTAAAAGAGAATGTAAGTATGTACTTATGTATACGCATAAAGAAACTGACGGTTTTGTATATGCAAGGTAAGTATAAGCGTTTGAAGAGGATGATCCGCGAGTGCGGTCAAGTACCGACACCAAGGCATGAAATAAGATAAAGTTGAACCCAGGTACGTAAATTTAATATGTCGGTATATGAAATGGTAAAATGCATTAAGGGAAGAAAAATGCTAAATGAAGGACCATGATGGTATAGTAAACAAGTTTTGAAAAATGATACACGTGCCGAAACCAAATTCTTCGGACATAAGGTGACAATTACACGAAGACACGAAACTAGTATGTGGATTGTGTACCTGGCCAGTACACGTGAAGCATATGACGTTCGTGGGACCGTGATAATTGATACAGGTATGTCCGCTAGAAGTAAGTAGTAGGTGGACGTGAGGGTGAAGAGAAATGTAAGACTCTCAAGAATGAGAGTATGATATGCTATGCTAGAATCCGCGAGACGGATTCGAAGTATGATATGCTATGCTAGAATCCGCGAGACGGATTCGCAGTATGATATGCTATACTAGAATCCGCGAGACGGATTCGAAGTATGATATGCTATGCTAGAATCCGCGAGACGGATTCGGAATATGATATGCTATACTAGAATCCGCGAGACGGATTCGAAGTATGATATGCTATACTAGAATCCGCGAGACGGATTCGAAGTGTGATATGCTATGCTAGAATCCGCGAGACGGATTCGAAACACGATATGCTATGCTAGAATCCGCAAGACGGATTCGAAACACGAAATGCTATGCTAGAATCCGCGAGACGGATTCGAAACATGAAAGAATTTAAAATATGAATGCAATGCTTGAATCCGTGAGACGGATTCAAGGGATGAAAAGCGTACATGCAATGTTTGAATCCGCGAGACGGATTCAAGGAATGAAAGATATGAATGATGCAAATTCCTTGTGGAATTGGTTATGATAAGCGAAAGCTGAAACAAGCTATGCACGTCGACCGGTTCAAGTTGAACAAGTCGAGTGAGGATAAGGTACCATCCGTTTAGAACGAGTGGTCGTGAATGCAATAACGAATGTATGAAGTTCAATCCGTTATACGGATAGGACGGAAGAATTATGTTGAAAGCAATTAACCCGATGTTGCCGGGTCGTAAGTGGTATGCTTGAATCTCATTATGAGAGTATATGCTATTACCCAATTAAGTGGATAATCGAATGCGTGAAAGAAATGAAAGTATATAAGCGGATGAAACTAAAAATGTTGGAATGGGCATAGCGTAATATGGAAAGCTTGGTTCTAATAGTTGACGTAGGAATGAAAACTATGTCATTAAGAAGTGAAATTTTAATGTTTTGAGTAAGATATACGAGTATTAGTTAAACTCTTGTATGATGAATGTGCATGATACGTATACCTATGTAACTTAAGTAAATGCGCGAAATGAGAGGAATAGTAATGTAGAAAGATGTTAACTATGGAGTTAAGCATGTAGACGTGATTATGGAATGAATGAATAAACATGTAGTGAAGATCATCACTAAGAAATTATCATGAGGCAAGAAGTTGAGGTCTAAAGATATATATATTTTAGAAGCATGTTATTTAGGAGGGATGGTAGTAACCGGTAAGTAAAGGATTATGGTCCCGTAGATATGAGCAAGGTTTCGGGGACGAAACCTCTTTTAAAGGGGGTAGACTTGTAACACCCCAAAACCCGAATATTTATATTCGTTAAAATGTTATGTTATGACACATCAAGAAATAAATAACTAGGCTATTTAACCTACTTAAATGTATGGTTAAAATTATTAAAAGATTGAATGTGGTGAAATGTTTCCCAAAGCAAGCAAGGGAGCAAACTAGAGGGACCAAAACCGTTAAGTGGGAAACATAATTTTTACAAAATAAACATAAAACACCACACACACACATAGAGTGTGTGTGTGTGTCGACATCCAGGAGGAAGAAACAAGGTTCAACCCTAGTTTCACTATAATCCTCAAATTGGAAGGGTAAATGAAGTCTAAATCCATAACCGAGTACGGATTAACGATCACCTTCTCAATGGGATTCTAAGGTATGTTTTAAAAGTTAGATTGGTGATCTTTCACGAAGTGGGTTATGATGAAAATTTCGAAATTTGTATGAAATTGATGATGGGTATGTGTTAGAATTATCATATATAACATGGATTATGCATGGTTTAGGTTAATTTGATGTTTAATGATGAAACCCAATTCTAGTAGTAATGTTATGAAGATGATGATGTTGCATGTGTTAAATCAAGTATGGTTTTGATGTATATGAAGTTGAATATTGTAGATTATTGTTAATGACCTTGATTTAGGATGAAAGTTATGTGAGAATTTGTGGGAAATTGATGATCTTGATATGAACTAGTAAGAAGATGCAAAGAATGCTTGTACTTTATGCTTAGGAAGTAGTATGCACACCAAGTGTATGATAAAATGTCTAAGAGAAGTTAAGATGTGAGATTTTAGGAAGTGGCTTGACATATATGAATGATGTATGATAATGATGTAATTAGTGGTATATTAACTTAAAGAGTGTGCTTTAGATGGAACTAGTACAAGAATTCGGGTTGAATGTATGTGTTGTTAAGATTATGCATTAGAGGCTTGTACATTATGCTTGAATGGGCGATGCTCGCCATGTGTTTCTATTAATCACTTAATTGCGATTAAGAAGTGAATGTATATTAAATGTATAACATATGTCCATACTAGTAAAGGGGTGATGTTATGAATTACGTTAAGTTGTCTAACTTAGCTATGAGATTGTCAAATGTAGAATCATGAAAGCATAAATATGTGTATATGGTGTATGTGAATAGGCGATCATGTAGTTGTTTGTGTCAACAACATTATGTATGAAATGAATATCATGTCATTAATATGGTCCACTATATCAACATGAATGCGTGTTCATAAGTTGGGAGTTATATGCTAAAAGGTTGACTTTCTGAAAGTCAACCGAGAAATTATAACATGGTTAGGTATTTTGATACAAATGTAAGAATCAAGAGATCATGGAATAAGTGTAGACCAATTGTGCGTTATGTGTGATAACGAAATGGTATTTCGGAGATATTGAACTATGTGGTTGACAGGTCATGTCGTATGCGTGTTAGTGAAAGTAAAATAGATAAAAGTTGGAAAAATGTGTGTTAATATGAATAAGCATGAATACTAACATAATCATGGCATGACGGCATGGAAGAATAGGAACCACACTAGCACGGACCAAACATGGAAGGCTAACGGGTCAAGATGAGGCAAGGAAGATGTTACGAACGCGGATGCACAAGGTAAGTGATTTCTGTAATCACTTCATATGTTCTGTTAGGTGATATGGTGTTTTATTTAACTAAACAGGATGATTGAGGTCAATTATGTGTCGTAGCCCTATGTCGTAAAGGATGGGGTTTAAAGTTGACCAAAATGCCCTTGATGGGTATTTTGGGCAAACGGTCTTAATAAGGGGTTTAGAAACAAGTTATATGATTAATGTAATGTTCTGGACAAGTATGGAAGTGGGAAGTATGGTTTTGTTAGTCTTAGATCATTTAATGCGCAAATACCCATAACGGGTCAAATAATTAGGAAATGACAATAAGACGATAGAGCGTAAGATAAGAATTTCCTTAATTCGGAAGTGGGATTTTAAGTATTATGATAGAATGTGAATTTACAAGCATGTAGGAAGAAACGGGAGGTTAAACGGGTAAACGGTTCAAAAGTTACGCGCGTTTTAGTGCGTACAAGCGACGAAACGGATCTGCAGCAAAATGATTTTTCTAGGGGCCGTCGCCGACGGGCTCCCACCCCGTCGCCGACGGGCTCCCAAAAGCCCTTTTTGGCCGACGGCCTAACTATCTGTCGACGGGAAGAATTTGGGCGACGGGTATAAGGAGAAGCCGTCGCCGACGGGTCCCCACCCCGTCGCCGACGGGTTGTCTAGCCCATTTCTTCGTTTTTCCTTATATTGCACATCCGGACGACCCGTAACGCATTCCGGTATGTCGTTTTTCGATAAGATGATTGTTTAAGCACGGTATGTAAGAAGTATGTAGGTAGGTATATATGTGTGTATGTCTTAAGTATAAACGTATATATGTTTAATGAGTGTACGTATGTATGTAGATGTGGGAGTACGCATGTAAGGGCAGGTGTATGTCTGTAAGAATGTACGATTAATATAATGTTAATAACATGCTTGGTGAATATCGTAGACTGTAATTACGGTTTATAAATCAAAGCCTAAGTCCCGGGTAAATAGCGTATGAGTATGTAGGAAGTATGCAAAATCTTGTACGTATATGTAGATGTGTATATATGTATGCGTATAGATATGCACGAGTGTATGTATGTATGAAATGATGTAGGAAAGGTTGTATGTATGTGGATATGTATGTATGTATGTGTTAAGATAGGTACGAGGGTATACATGTATCCAATGATGTGGGAAGGGTTTGTATATGTGTAGATGTATATGTATGCAGATATGTATGTATAAGGGCACGTATGAGTGTATGCACGCATGTAAGTTGTAGGAAAGATATGTACGTAAGTAGAGGTGTATGTATGTAGGTATGAAAGTGTGTATGCATGATTTAGACATGTCGAGGGTTAACGTTATTAATGGTGTACCTTGAGAATGAAAAGTAATGCAGGTACGTTATCGAAGCCTCACCAGGAGATGGATACGCAGATGAGATGCTTAAAGTTTCTTAAAGATCTAAATGTGAAGTGTATTCGAATGAATCTTGTTTATATAATGCGTACTAATGTTATGAATGTATGTGGTGAATGCAGGTTGTATGGATGATGAGCGATTAGCACAAGGATTAGAGATCGAAGACCGAGTCACTAGAGAGATTGTACGGGGACGTTGAATGTAAAATGTAGTTAATGTAAGCTATGTTTTTAGTTAACAAGTAAGAGGATGACAGACTTTTGATTAAGAATTAAGTTAAAGTTAAAAGTTTAAATCAGTTGAGGTTTTTATAACGCAAGAAATTTTATGGTTGGTGTTTCCGCTGCGACTTATTGTCCAATATGATTTAGGGTGTAACAAGTTGGTATCAGAGCCCTGGTTTGAGAGAATCAAGTGTAAGAAGGTAAGTGCTTGAACTCAAACCTGTGTGCTCTTGTGATAAGAAACCCGTACAATCCAAGACTCGGTCAAGATCCAAAGGTAAAAGAGAATGTAAGTATGTACTTATGTATACGCATAAAGAAACTGACGGTTTTGTATATGCAAGGTAAGTATAAGCGTTTGAAGAGGATGATCCGCGAGTGCGGTCAAGTACCGACACCAAGGCATGAAATAAGATAAAGTTGAACCCAGGTACGTAAATTTAATATGTCGGTATATGAAATGGTAAAATGCATTAAGGGAAGAAAAATGCTAAATGAAGGACCATGATGGTATAGTAAACAAGTTTTGAAAAATGATACACGTGCCGAAACCAAATTCTTCGGACATAAGGTGACAATTACACGAAGACACAAAACTAGTATGTGGATTGTGTACCTGGCCAGTACACGTGAAGCATATGACGTTCGTGGGACCGTGATAATTGATACAGGTATGTCCGCTAGAAGTAAGTAGTAGGTGGACGTGAGGGTGAAGAGAAATGTAAGACTCTCAAGAATGAGAGTATGATATGCTATGCTAGAATCCGCGAGACGGATTCGAAGTATGATATGCTATGCTAGAATCCGCGAGACGGATTCGCAGTATGATATGCTATACTAGAATCCGCGAGACGGATTCGAAGTATGATATGCTATGCTAGAATCCGCGAGACGGATTCGGAATATGATATGCTATACTAGAATCCGCGAGACGGATTCGAAGTATGATATGCTATACTAGAATCCGCGAGACGGATTCGAAGTGTGATATGCTATGCTAGAATCCGCGAGACGGATTCGAAACACGATATGCTATGCTAGAATCCGCAAGACGGATTCGAAACACGAAATGCTATGCTAGAATCCGCGAGACGGATTCGAAACATGAAAGAATTTAAAATATGAATGCAATGCTTGAATCCGTGAGACGGATTCAAGGGATGAAAAGCGTACATGCAATGTTTGAATCCGCGAGACGGATTCAAGGAATGAAAGATATGAATGATGCAAATTCCTTGTGGAATTGGTTATGATAAGCGAAAGCTGAAACAAGCTATGCACGTCGACCGGTTCAAGTTGAACAAGTCGAGTGAGGATAAGGTACCATCCGTTTAGAACGAGTGGTCGTGAATGCAATAACGAATGTATGAAGTTCAATCCGTTATACGGATAGGACGGAAGAATTATGTTGAAAGCAATTAACCCGATGTTGCCGGGTCGTAAGTGGTATGCTTGAATCTCATTATGAGAGTATATGCTATTACCCAATTAAGTGGATAATCGAATGCGTGAAAGAAATGAAAGTATATAAGCGGATGAAACTAAAAATGTTGGAATGGGCATAGCGTAATATGGAAAGCTTGGTTCTAATAGTTGACGTAGGAATGAAAACTATGTCATTAAGAAGTGAAATTTTAATGTTTTGAGTAAGATATACGAGTATTAGTTAAACTCTTGTATGATGAATGTGCATGATACGTATACCTATGTAACTTAAGTAAATGCGCGAAATGAGAGGAATAGTAATGTAGAAAGATGTTAACTATGGAGTTAAGCATGTAGACGTGATTATGGAATGAATGAATAAACATGTAGTGATGATCATCACTAAGAAATTATCATGAGGCAAGAAGTTGAGGTCTAAAGATATATATATTTTAGAAGCATGTTATTTAGGAGGGATGGTAGTAACCGGTAAGTAAAGGATTATGGTCCCGTAGATATGAGCAAGGTTTCGGGGACGAAACCTCTTTTAAAGGGGGTAGACTTGTAACACCCCAAAACCCGAATATTTATATTCGTTAAAATGTTATGTTATGACACATCAAGAAATAAATAACTAGGCTATTTAACCTACTTAAATGTATGGTTAAAATTATTAAAAGATTGAATGTGGTGAAATGTTTCCCAAAGCAAGCAAGGGAGCAAACTAGAGGGACCAAAACCGTTAAGTGGGAAACATAATTTTTACAAAATAAACATAAAACACCACACACACACATAGAGTGTGTGTGTGTGTCGACATCCAGGAGGAAGAAACAAGGTTCAACCCTAGTTTCACTATAATCCTCAAATTGGAAGGGTAAATGAAGTCTAAATCCATAACCGAGTACGGATTAACGATCACCTTCTCAATGGGATTCTAAGGTATGTTTTAAAAGTTAGATTGGTGATCTTTCACGAAGTGGGTTATGATGAAAATTTCGAAATTTGTATGAAATTGATGATGGGTATGTGTTAGAATTATCATATATAACATGGATTATGCATGGTTTAGGTTAATTTGATGTTTAATGATGAAACCCAATTCTAGTAGTAATGTTATGAAGATGATGATGTTGCATGTGTTAAATCAAGTATGGTTTTGATGTATATGAAGTTGAATATTGTAGATTATTGTTAATGACCTTGATTTAGGATGAAAGTTATGTGAGAATTTGTGGGAAATTGATGATCTTGATATGAACTAGTAAGAAGATGCAAAGAATGCTTGTACTTTATGCTTAGGAAGTAGTATGCACACCAAGTGTATGATAAAATGTCTAAGAGAAGTTAAGATGTGAGATTTTAGGAAGTGGCTTGACATATATGAATGATGTATGATAATGATGTAATTAGTGGTATATTAACTTAAAGAGTGTGCTTTAGATGGAACTAGTACAAGAATTCGGGTTGAATGTATGTGTTGTTAAGATTATGCATTAGAGGCTTGTACATTATGCTTGAATGGGCGATGCTCGCCATGTGTTTCTATTAATCACTTAATTGCGATTAAGAAGTGAATGTATATTAAATGTATAACATATGTCCATACTAGTAAAGGGGTGATGTTATGAATTACGTTAAGTTGTCTAACTTAGCTATGAGATTGTCAAATGTAGAATCATGAAAGCATAAATATGTGTATATGGTGTATGTGAATAGGCGATCATGTAGTTGTTTGTGTCAACAACATTATGTATGAAATGAATATCATGTCATTAATATGGTCCACTATATCAACATGAATGCGTGTTCATAAGTTGGGAGTTATATGCTAAAAGGTTGACTTTCTGAAAGTCAACCGAGAAATTATAACATGGTTAGGTATTTTGATACAAATGTAAGAATCAAGAGATCATGGAATAAGTGTAGACCAATTGTGCGTTATGTGTGATAACGAAATGGTATTTCGGAGATATTGAACTATGTGGTTGACAAGTCATGTCATATGCGTGTTAGTGAAAGTAAAATAGATAAAAGTTGGAAAAATGTGTGTTAATATGAATAAGCATGAATACTAACATAATCATGGCATGACGGCATGGAAGAATAGGAACCACACTAGCACGGACCAAACATGGAAGGCTAATGGGTCAAGATGAGGCAAGGAAGATGTTACGAACGCGGATGCACAAGGTAAGTGATTTCTGTAATCACTTCATATGTTCTGTTAGGTGATATGGTGTTTTATTTAACTAAACAGGATGATTGAGGTCAATTATGTGTCGTAGCCCTATGTCGTAAAGGATGGGGTTTAAAGTTGACCAAAATGCCCTTGATGGGTATTTTGGGCAAACGGTCTTAATAAGGGGTTTAGAAACAAGTTATATGATTAATGTAATGTTCTGGACAAGTATGGAAGTGGGAAGTATGGTTTTGTTAGTCTTAGATCATTTAATGCGCAAATACCCATAACGGGTCAAATAATTAGGAAATGACAATAAGACGATAGAGCGTAAGATAAGAATTTCCTTAATTCGGAAGTGGGATTTTAAGTATTATGATAGAATGTGAATTTACAAGCATGTAGGAAGAAACGGGAGGTTAAACGGGTAAACGGTTCAAAAGTTACGCGCGTTTTAGTGCGTACAAGCGACGAAACGGATCTGCAGCAAAATGATTTTTCTAGGGGCCGTCGCCGACGGGCTCCCACCCCGTCGCCGACGGGCTCCCAAAAGCCCTTTTTGGCCGACGGCCTAACTATCTGTCGACGGGAAGAATTTGGGCGACGGGTATAAGGAGAAGCCGTCGCCGACGGGTCCCCACCCCGTCGCCGACGGGTTGTCTAGCCCATTTCTTCGTTTTTCTTTATATTGCACATCCGGACGACCCGTAACGCATTCCGGTATGTCGTTTTTCGATAAGATGATTGTTTAAGCACGGTATGTAAGAAGTATGTAGGTAGGTATATATGTGTGTATGTCTTAAGTATAAACGTATATATGTTTAATGAGTGTACGTATGTATGTAGATGTGGGAGTACGCATGTAAGGGCAGGTGTATGTCTGTAAGAATGTACGATTAATATAATGTTAATAACATGCTTGGTGAATATCGTAGACTGTAATTACGGTTTATAAATCAAAGCCTAAGTCCCGGGTAAATAGCGTATGAGTATGTAGGAAGTATGCAAAATCTTGTACGTATATGTAGATGTGGATATATGTATGCGTATAGATATGCACGAGTGTATGTATGTATGAAATGATGTAGGAAAGGTTGTATGTATGTGGATATGTATGTATGTATGTGTTAAGATAGGTACGAGGGTATACATGTATCCAATGATGTGGGAAGGGTTTGTATATGTGTAGATGTATATGTATGCAGATATGTATGTATAAGGGCACGTATGAGTGTATGCACGCATGTAAGTTGTAGGAAAGATATGTACGTAAGTAGAGGTGTATGTATGTAGGTATGAAAGTGTGTATGCATGATTTAGACATGTCGAGGGTTAACGTTATTAATGGTGTACCTTGAGAATGAAAAGTAATGCAGGTACGTTATCGAAGCCTCACCAGGAGATGGATACGCAGATGAGATTCTTAAAGTTTCTTAAAGATCTAAATGTGAAGTGTATTCGAATGAATCTTGTTTATATAATGCGTACTAATGTTATGAATGTATGTGGTGAATGCAGGTTGTATGGATGATGAGCGATTAGCACAAGGATTAGAGATCGAAGACCGAGTCACTAGAGAGATTGTACGGGGACGTTGAATGTAAAATGTAGTTAATGTAAGCTATGTTTTTAGTTAACAAGTAAGAGGATGACAGACTTTTGATTAAGAATTAAGTTAAAGTTAAAAGTTTAAATCAGTTGAGGTTTTTATAACGCAAGAAATTTTATGGTTGGTGTTTCCGCTGCGACTTATTGTCCAATATGATTTAGGGTGTAACAAAAGGCCTCTACAGATTGAAGACAGAAAAGTTAAGAATCTCAAGCACAAGAGACTAGTTCTAGTCAAAGTGAAGTGGGACTCCAAAAGAGGACCTGAGTACACATGGGAACTCGAGTCAGAAATGCAAAAGAAATATCCGCATTTGTTCCAGTAGAACTCGAGGACGAGCTCTAAAACAAGGTGGGGAGAATGTAACAACCCTCGGTAAAACCAACACTTTCATAATATTTTCTGACACCCTATTATATCTTAAAATATCCCAATATGTCTCATATTACACCCCGTATGTGAAAACCGAGCCTGAAGTAGGTTATAACATATAAAATAAAATAAAAACAAGAAAAATGGAGTTGAGGCGGGCCGCGTAGACCCACCCCAACATCTCACGCGGGCGGTATGAGGGTTAGATCCAGACTCCGCTGATTTCTTTAGTTAAAGCGGGCCGCGTAAGAGTTCTCGATAGTTGACGCGGGTCGCGATAGATCGTTAAACGCGGAGACATCCGGTGCTGACACGTGTCGACATCGTGTCAAGTCTACAAGCTGACCGGGCTAAGCTATTATGTTGACCAAGGTTGACGCGGGCCGCGTAACCTTGGCCTGTTCTTTACGCGGGCCGCGTGGAGACCAGAATCCAGCACTATATAAGAAGGCCATCAGTTTTCGTTTTTCGTCGCTCACAATTCATTCTCAATCTCAATTTCTAAAGTAGTAGACATTATAGTCGGGTACTATACCCCTAATTAGTGAGGTTCTGCTCCGTTGTAAGTATTATAACCCCAGTTTCGTAATAGTTACGCTGCCCGATTGATTTAGGGTTCCGTAACAACTGTCGTGGTTCTGCCCGACGTAGTTGTTGGAATGCCGTCTCGGGGAGGGTATCATTAATATTTTCAAAGGGTTATGATACTAACCACTGTACATTTGTATAAATTATAGATTATATCCAGGAAACCCTTACGAAAAGCCTAAGATAGCAATGTGAGTTTATCCTCTTTTTGTTAATGTTTTTGGAATATTTTACAAAACCTTAATTGTTTTACAAAGTGATTAAGCAGTGATTGAGTCTTTGTAGTTCTTCAATTACTACCGGTATTATGGGATTTTGTATACAAAATTTATTACTACGAGTAGTAGTAAGTCGGGAACGACAGTACATTACCATTGGACAACGAGTTAGCCAATGGGTAATTTGACCATAGCCATAGATCCGGTCGAGTGGCAAGTACTGAATGAGTAATTGTGTAGACATAAACAATGTAATCGCTCTCAATACTGTTTTAATTGATAAAATGTTTCTTGATTAAACTAGGATTCACTCACCAGTATTTCCGACTGTATTTCCGACTGACAAATGTTTTTAAAACGCGTTACAGGTAACACAATGTGAACAGCCAATTAGTGAAAAGCCAGCTGGAGAGCACTGAAGGCTTGGGAAAAATGTGGCTATAAAAGTTACCTAATAAACGATGTTTTAAATTCAATAAAATAGGGTTTGTCCCTATAAATGTATTGTAATAAGAAACTTGGGTTTTGCCCATATTATTATTACTATCAAATATGGTGGTTTTACTCTGATAAAACATTTCCTAACTACGGTCCTGATGTAAATTCCGCTGCGAGATTTAAACAACTGATACCACCACACTCTGAGCTCGCGTCCGCCCATTCCCGGGACAGATAAGGGATCGGGGGTTGCGACATATATCTATATTCGTTTAGATTCACGAGACCACTTAAATTCAATATATGAAGCTAGAGCTAGATTGTGTCTAGTTTATTCTCGAGTTTTGTATTTTTAACGGCTAACGTTTCTTCTTTATAGCAATAATTCTAAACTATTCTCCCTTGCCCAGGTTTGAACCTAAAATCTTCCCTCCAAGAGGCACATGCCTCTACCAAGTGGGCTAGTGCCACATTTGCTATTCTCAAGTTTGATGTCAAATAATGTAATCCAACTTCAGCTGGAGGCATCATTTGATTTTGATCACATAAACTTCTAATACGCAATGTAGACGCAAGGCTTGTGTCACAAATAACCACCTGCAAACTTGTAAGGTTAGTGGTCCTTTAGATAGTCTGAGGAAGAGAAGCTGAAACACAAAGTACTACATACAATATATATATATATATATATATATATATATATATAGGTAGAGGATCCTGTACATTAATCCAGAAGTGTGAGAAGTGTATTATAACACTATATATAACACTATATAAGATCATATAAACACCGTATAACACTATGTAACACCATATAACACTATGTAACACTATATAACACTATATAACAAATACAACACTATATTTTGTCTGATAGCATATCTATGATAGATGTATAGTGTTATATATTGTTATATAATGTTATATAGTGTTATATAATGTTATATAGTGTTACATAGTGTTATATGGTGTTATATGGTGATACATAGTGTTATACAGTGTTTATATGGTGTTATATAGTGTTATATATAAAGTTATAATACATTTCTCACACTTCTCACACTTCTGAATTAATGTACACTATCCCCACCCTATATATATATATGGTGGGGTTCTAGAGTGAATACTAGTGTATTTGCGAACTGAGTGAACAAATCCTGGTCATTGATCTACACACGTGTATGTCCAGGATCTCATCATCAAATCGTAAAATACACTAGTGTTCACTCTTGAACCTAATCCTATATATATATATATATATATATATAGGAGAAGGATCCGTTTGGAACCACCCTTTATTGCGAGAACCGCGAGAACCAGTGTGAACACAAACAGTAATTCCTAAAAAAAATCTAAAAAACACCCAAAATTTTTTTTTTTTTACTATTTTTTTTTTTGGAAAATCGCTATATTTTGTTAATAAAAAAAATAAAAAAAAATTTCAAAAAAAAATTTCAAAAAAAAAATTCGAGTAACAGTTATCCATGCACATGTGCATATGTATCATTTCTTTGATAAATTCCATAATTCATTACAAATATTAGTCAATTGCACTTTCATTTACACTACCACGTGTAATACACTACTTTTTACGTTAACAATATTAGAAATGCACATGTGCATCTATATGTATCAGCATGAAATAAGGTGTTTTGGTACACTACTTTGAATACACTTTCTCTTTCATCTATCATTCCATCCATAATACACAAACATGCCCATGTGCGTATGTATCATTTCTTTGACAAATTTCGTAACTCATTACAAATATTAGACAATTGCACTTTCATTTACACTACCATATGTAATACACTACTTTCTACATTACCAATATTAGAAATGCACATGTGCATCTATATGTATCAACATGAAATAAGGTGTTTTGGTGCACTACTTTGAATACACTTTCCCTTTCATATATCATACATCATACCATCCATAATACACTACCATTACCTCCTACCATCCATAATACAATATCATTACCTCCTACCATCCATAATACAATACTATTACCAATATTTTCACTTTATTACATGTATATCAACACCATTTATACCATCCAATCATCATATTACATCATAAAATAACAACTATAGCCAAACCATCAACCACTAGATATAACTAACCAAAAAACATGTATATGGGCCTACTTTTCCATTCAAAATCACAAACTTTTTGTACCAAAAAATGTTATATCATGGTTATACCTAATGATGCACATGTGCATTTTGAATATTGGTAATGTAAAAAGTAGTGTATTACAGATGGTATTGTAAATTAAAGTGCAATTATCTATTACTGATAACGTATTACGGAATTTGTTGAAGTAATGATACATATGCACATGTGCATGGATAACTGTTACTCGAAAAAAAAGGTTTTATTATTTTTTTTATTTTTTTTTTTGGTAACTAAATATAGCGATTTTTGTTAAAAATATATTAAAAAAAATAAAAAAGTTTTTGAGTGCTTTTTTGATTTTTTTTATTTTATTTTGTGTTCACATTGGTTCTCGCCGTTCTCGCAATAAGGGTGCTTCTCAAATGAACCTTACCCTATATATATATATATATATATATATAGGGGAGGGTTATCTTGAGAACGCTAAATATTGCGAGAACCGTGAGAACGAATGAAAAAACCAATCAAAACCAATTTTTTTTTAATACAAACCTCATTGTAATTAAAATACAACATCAAGAAAAGAATTTACAACATCAAATAATTCATTTATCCTTTCAAAATCACTTTTTTTAGATTTTTTACACATGTGTAAATATAACAGATTTACACATGTGTAAATGGCAAACTTACACATGTGTAAATTTTCTTTATTTACGAATTCAGGTAAATTTAAATGTGTAAATTAAATTTCTAACATGGTATTCGAATAATAATGATAAGTGTAGAAGAAATTTTTGAATTTGAATTGTTTTTGACCAAGTTCTCATGGTTTTTTCATTCGTTCTCACGGTTCTCGCGATATTTAGCGTTCTCATTTAAACCCTCCCCTATATATATATATATATATATATATATATATATATATATATATATATATATAGGGGAGGGTTATCTTGAGAACGATAAATATTGCGAGAACCGTGAGAACAAACGAAAAAACCAATCAAAACCGATTTTTTTTAATACAAACCTCATTCTAATTAAAATACAACATCAAAAAAGAATTCATAACATCAAATAATTCATTTATCCTCTCAAAATCACTCTTACTAGATTTTTTACACATGTGTAAATATAACAAATTTACACATGTGTAAATGACAAACTTACACATGTGTAAATTTTTGTTATTTACAAATTCACGTAAATTTAAATGTGTAAATTTAATTTCTAACACTGTATTCGAATAATAATGACAAGTGTAAAAAAAATTGAATTTGAATTGTTTTTGACCAAGTTCTTTTGGTTTTTTTATTTGTTCTTACGGTTCTCGCGATATTTAGCGTTCTCATTTAAACCCTCCCCTATATATATATATATATATATATATAGGGGACCGCTAAAATGAAAACCACCTCCAGTTGTAAGAACCATGAGAACTTTTTGATCCGGGGCGAGTTGGACCAAAATTTTTTTTCATAAACGTAGATGCGTGTATTATAAACACATTTGTAAAAAAAATTTAAAAAAAAGGTACCGTAAATTTTATTTAAAATTTACTGTACCTGTAAACACAAACTTGTGGTGCTCAAAAGTACACACACGACATTTTTTAAAAAATTTTTTTTACAAATGTGTTTATAATACACGCATCTACGTTTATGAAAAAAAAAATTTGGTCCAAATCGCCCTATACGGTGTAGTTCTCATGGTTCTTACAACTGAATGTGGTTTTCATTTTAGCGGCCCCCTATATATATGTTAGGAAAATGGGTTGATATGAAATATCGTGAACCTAACATGACACGAGTTGAACTAGACACAATTATTGCTCCTTTAATAAAAAAACATTGTAGCATTAGTCTATTGGAATCGAATTTTTGTATTTAATGAAGAAAATGAAAAATGAATTTTGAATCTCAAAAAGCCTCAAGCTCTAGCTAGTACCAATTCTTGCCCAAATTTTGAACACAACTTAAAATTAATAATACTTTTGGTATAATTTGCAAGTAATTGTTGTTAACATGTATAGAGAATAGACTGTGTAATGGGTTTGAATTGTATTGAGTTGTATTGAACTATTAGGGTTACAACAGGTATAGAGAATAGACTGTGTAATGGGTTTGAATTGTATTGAGTTGTATTGAACTATTAGGGTTACAAAAGAGGGTGTTTATATAGAACACCAAGTTATAAAAGAGCCCCTACACTACGCCACATCGTTTACTTTCCGACACTCCCCCTCAAGTTGAGTAGTGGGATCACCAATACTTAACTTGCTCAAGCAACTACTAAACACGTTCCCGTTGACAGCTTTTGTCAGAATATCTGCGAGTTGATCTTTTGACTGGACATACGGGATCTCTATGACACCTTCCTCCAATTTCTCCTTGATGAAGTGTCGATCTACCTCCACATATTTTGTTCGATCATGTTGGACTGGATTTTCTGAGATCTGTATAGCGGCTTTATTGTCGCACATGATTTTGGTTGCTGTAGTAGGAGGAAAGCCAATCTCCGTTAGGAGCTTGCGAATCCACAGAATCTCTGCTAGGCCCCGAGCAACCCCTCGGAATTCGGCTTCTGCACTAGATAGGGCGACTACATTTTGTTTTTTACTTCTCCAGGTAACTAGATTTCCTCCGACCATGGTGAAGTATCCTGAGGTTGACCTTCTCGTTCCTTTATCCCCTGCCCAGTCGGCGTCTGTATAAGCTTGGATTTCTAAGTGCCCATTTGATTTAAACAGTATACCATGACCTGTTGTTCCCTTGAGATATCTAATGATTCTTAATACTGCTTCCATGTGACTCACTTGGGGCTGGTGCATAAACTGACTCACCACTCCTACTACATAAGCTATATCAGGACGAGTGTGGGAGAGGTATATCAGTTTTCCCACCATTCGTTGATATCTCTCCTTATCTGCTAGTTCTGCTCCATCTTCCATGTGTAGGCCGTGATTAACCACCATTGGGGTGTCCGCCGGTCTGCACTCAATCATTCCGGTTTCGTCTAGCAGATCAAGGATATATTTCTTCTGACAGATAAAAATCCCTTGTTTAGATCTCAGAACTTCAATTCCAAGAAAGTACTTCAATCTCCCCAGATCTTTCATCTCGAATTCCGAAAAAAAATTATCTCTTAACATTAACATTTCCTCTTCATCGTTTCCCATAAGTATCATGTCATCAATGTAAATAATCAAGCAGGTCACAAGACTGCCCCTACGTTTCAAAAATAGGGTATGATCAGAGTTGCTTTGTTTGAAGCCATATTTCTTCATAGCAAGGGTAAACCTTCCAAACCAAGCTCTAGGAGACTGCTTAAGCCCATACAGAGATTTCTTCAACCGACATGTTTCTCCAGCCTTGAAATTCTCATTGAATCCTGGTGGAGCATCCATATAGACCTCCTCGTTCAGTTCTCCGTGAAGGAAGGCATTTTTTACATCAAATTGATGAAGAGGCCAACCTTTATTGGCAGCTATTGAAAAAAGAACTCTGATTGTATCAATTTTGGCTACTGGGGAGAAGGTTTCAGAGTAGTCGATTCCATAAGTTTGTGTATAACCCTTTGCAACCAGCTGTGCTTTATATCTTTCAATCGTGCCATCAGGTCTGTGTTTGACTGAAAACACCCACCGACATCCCACTGGTTTCTTTCCTGGTGGAAGGGTGCATTTCTCCCACGTGTTATTCTTCTTGAGAGCTTCCATTTCGGTCTCCGTGGCCTTTTTCCATTCTTCAGATTTCAAGGCTTCCTGTGTTGTAGATGGCATTTGTTCAGAACACAAGGCAGTGGCAAACGCTTTAGCTTCCTTAGACAAATTTCCAGTGGCAATGTTTGCCACAGGATACCTAGACCTTGGAGCCACCTTTTCTGGAGAGTATCTCTTAGGAGGAACTCCCCTATTTTCTCTTGGAGGGAGAGAATATCTTCCGGTTGTCTCTGCTGCACCTGGTTCAACATGTTCAAGAACTGGTTCCACCTCTTCAACAACTGGTTCAACCTGTTCATTCTCTGGTTCAACATGTTCTATAGGTTCAGTTGTTGTCGGTTCTGTGTGTTCCCCTGTTGTCTCATAATTATAAGACGTAGTACATTTAGAGTTCTCATTATTTCTTACCTCTGGTATCACGTTGGATGGACTTTCTTCAGTGGTACTGTGTTCTGCAGATTGTGTGGCTGTGTTTGAAGGACTCGAAGTACTGTGATGGTTTTCTGTTGTTACTCCTTCAGATGAGAGAACTTCAGATGAGGGAAATTGGGTTAGCCAACTAAGAGTGTCTATACTTTCATTCTCCCCCTGACCACTGAGTTGGGTGTTATAAAAGTATTTTGTTTCAAGAAAGTCAACATTCATTGTGGTGAACATTTGATGAGTTTTTGGATTATAACACCGGTAACCTATTTGATCGATCACATAGCCGACAAATACACATTTCTCAGCAGATGGGCCAAGCTTGTTTCGGTTGGTTTTTGGTATGTGAACAAATGCTGTACACCCGAAGATTCGAGGTTCAAGTGTAAGAGGATGGGGAATACTGGCAGACTTAGATAGACAATCTAAGGGAGTCTTAAATTTAAGAGCTTTTATAGGGAGCCGATTTAGGAGATACTCGGAGGTTGGAACCACCTCCGGAGAGAAAGATTTAGGTACCTGAGATTCAATCAAGAGAGCTCGAGTCATTTCAAGAATAATACGGTTTTCCGTTCAGAAACACCGTTTTGTTCGGGGGTATGAGCACAAGAAGTTTGATGAATTAATCCTTTTGTTTTAAAGAATTGTTTCATGGATGTATTGACAAATTCCCCCCCCCCCCCCATTGTCGGATCGAAGGATTTGGATTTGAGTTTGGAATTGAGATTGAATCATTGCATAAAACGTGATAAATTTCTCGTAAACTTCGGCTTTGTTTTTTAAAAAATATACCCATGTCATGCGAGTGCAATCATCCACGAATAGTAGGAAGTAACGAAGACCCTGCCCCCTATAATAGGAGCAGGACCCCACACATCAGAATGGATTAGGGAAAAAGGTAAATCAACTTTCGTGTTGCTTGGTTTAAATGGTTGTTGATGGCTTTTGGCACGAAAACAGGTTTCACAATCTATTTTACCATTCGAGGGAAAGAGTTTTGGAAACAAAAGACGCGAATAACCAGCGGATGGGTGTCCCAAACGTCTATGCCATAGCCAGGCTTCCCGATTTTCAGTTCCATGTGCCAACATCACGGTACCCTGTTGAGCCACTTCATCCACGTAGTACAATCCTTGGCGCTCAGTACCACGTCCAATAATCACACCCGTCCTGATATCCTGTAGGAGGCAGAAAGTAGGGTGCATTAGTACCGTGTAATTCAATTCCTTGGTAATATGACTAACTAAGAGCAGTTTGTGTGATAATGACGGAACATAGAGGCAATTTGATAATTTCATAGTTGGTGAAATTTCAATTACTCCACCTTTCACTTGCATCATTCCGTTGTTTGCTGTATGAATTTGAGTTTTTTTAGGTTTGGTCATTAAACTTATGTCCAACGGTTCAAACGTCATGGTGTCAGTGGCACCAGAATCAAATATCCAAGAGCTGTTTTTTTCCCGATTGATTGCCATATTACCCTTTTAGACAGAGAGGTGACAACAATTTTTTTTATAATACTATTTCAGCCGCGTATTTATCAAATACGCTGATTAAGACCTGTTAAGTTGCGTGCTTAACCAACTGACCAGGCGTATTTATCGAATACGCTGGACACTTGAACTCGCGTTCAAGATATGACTCGCTGGGAAACAACAAATCCGCTACTGATCAAGTACACTAACCGAGCGGATTTAAGTTGCGTATTTAAACAGCTGACCAGGCGTATTTATCTAATACGCAGGACACTTGAACTCGCGTTCAAGATTTAAGTCTCCGAGACACAGCAAATCCGCTATTGATGGACACCGCGTTATTTAACCGGGCGTATTTATCAAGCGAACACCAGCGTTACCAAATACGCTAGGGTTTATCAAAAAAGAAGGCGGCTGTGCTTTGTGCTCCTCCCTTTTTTTTCACAGATTCTTCTCTGCAACCAACTATCTCGCACACTCTTCAACTTCTTGTTCAACCAATGACCTAAATTGTTACCGTCACTGATGAGCAAGAGGGTTTGGATGTTAACGGATCTGGTTTGTGGTACGATAAACGCCGGGTTCGAAGGAGATGAAGAACAACTTCGTATGCGGTTGGTTTTGGTTATTCGAAGAAGAAAGAAGTGAATCCGAGTTGTTGTTTCGGGCGTGTTTATTCGGTGATTGGATCTGCAACGAAACGAAGCAGATCTGAGTTGTTTCAGATCTGAAAGCGAATCTGAAAGGTATAGGATATATGATCGATGATTGCTGTTGACAGTTTGTATTGTCAAGACTATTGTTCAGCGGCTGGAGATGTTTGGGGGTCAGAAGGTTTTAGGGTTTGGTTTTGAAGATGACGACGGCGACAAAGGCAGTGGCGCCCGAGATAGGATTTGCGGCAGAAGGTAAGGACTATGATGTCCTGTTTGATGATGTCTGGGTTTTGGTTTTGATTTTGATTTGTTGGATTTTTTTCTGGTTTGAGTTTGGATTGAATGGGCAAAGTGTTCAAGGATCAACAACACTGCTCTGATACCATGTTAACAGGTATAGAGAATAGACTGTGCAATGGGTTTGAATTGTATTGAGTTGTATTGAACTATTAGGGTTACAACAGGTATAGAGAATAGACTGTGTAATGGGTTTGAATTGTATTGAGTTGTATTGAACTATTAGGGTTACAAAAGAGGGTGTTTATATAGAACACCAAGTTACAAAAGAGCCCCTACACTACGCCACATCGTTTACTTTCCGACAATTGTTACTCCTTTGTTTACATTGATACATTGTTATACATGGACGAAGCGTCACAATGCTTTGCTACCATCACATCCCTATACTGGTTTTACATTTTAGGGTTTACACCCCTGACCTTCTACCAACTATAATATATAGACTTTTGACTATTTAGACTTATAAGTTATAACCTGAACTTTGATTTTCTGGTATGACCTAAACTTGGTCAAATAACTAAGGCCAATAACAATAGCTTACATGTTTCAGGTTGAATCCTACTTTCAAGTGGCTTTATATATTTTCTAATAAAGCTCATCTATTTGATGTAAGCTACGTTTTACTTGATCTCACTAGTTAGTAGGATATTAGTGGGGAATTGTGAGTTTTTCCTAACAGTTATCATGGTCAATAAAAAAAGCATTACCTGTTGATCATTGCAGTATGATTAAAATGACTTTTGGACAAGGTTCGTTGCGTATAGAACTTTCTATTACAAAAGTCATGAAGTGATCAAAGGAATTGTACATTGCCCATCTCTCTTTTCACACTGTCTATGTCAATTTTCTTAACTTTATCACTTATTCACATTGGAAATTATTGATTGGCCCATTGCTTTAGTTAGGTCATTTTAGTTCGGTCCTTAAAAAGAGTATTATTAGATCATTTTCGTTCAGTCCTTAAATTTAGTTAAAGTTTTCATTAATACAAGGGTCATATGTTATCGTTTTTTAGTTTAGTCCTTAAATTGTGTCGTTTGACATTAGACAACAAAGTAATTATGGATAGCTAGAGGTGGTATTGTGCAAGTGTTGGGTCTATAAATACCCTCCTCTTGTCCATAGACTATGTAGGATATTTATAGGATGTTACAGCGTATCTAGACGTTCATTTGTAAATCGGGTCATAAGGTCTACAATGCTAGATTGGACTGGGTTGGACCCGTCACCTAATTAAACTAGGCTTCCACTATTGACTATTCTCACACCCTAAATCTTAGTTTCATACCCCTTTTCACTCTCTCTCTCTCTCTCTATATATTTATATATGTTTAGAGAGAGATAAAGGGAAATAGTGTATGAATATTAAGTCCCTTAAACTAAACAAGAACTTAACCCAGGTCAATTCCAACCCAAATAAGTTGGAATATCATGGTCAGGCTACGTCAGACCATTAGGGTCAACCAAATTAAAGAAAAAAAAATAGAAAACAATATTTGTTTCTCGCTCTAAGATTGTATCTCTCTCTAAATAACTAACAGTCCAATCCCGCAGGTTCACTCTAGGCCCGGGCAATTACCAACATTAGGGTGTCCGAAGTGGGTGGTAAAGGGGGGCGGCAAACTCGGTTTGCCGAGCGGGAACACCGCCGCTGTTGATGCAACAAACACAAGACCAACGGTGGTAGCTGGGCTGGTTAGGCAAAAGGGTTGAAGGGTTCAACTTTGCCTAACGCAGGTCGTGGGGTCCCCCCACGTTTGCAAAACGCGGAAGGAGGTTCACTAGTTAGCTTTTGCTATTTGCTGATGATCCATCTCTGAATTGTATCCAGATTTGGATGTGGGAGCAAATAGAATGTGTGTGGTATGTGTGAAAAGGAGTGACTCGCTTGTAAGCAAGTACTCTATGCAAATGACCAGAGATTAGAGAATCAGAGCTGGCCAGGAGATGTCTTTTGAAGTAAATGAAGTGTCGATTTATAGGAGAAGACATCTCCCGAAATGGAGTTCCTTTGACTAGTGATCCTTCTTGCAGTGAGGGGCTTACCCTTTCGGGGGTTGAAGCCTTTTGTCCCCCGGATAATAGCGTGCATTCCTGCAGACCTGCATTGCTTTTGCGGCTGTGGGTTGGTGAAGCAATCCCTGGATGTGACTGGCTACTGTTCCCGTGTTGCTTTTCCCTTCCTCACAGCTTTTTAAGCCTTGAACCCTTTAACCATTTAAGCGTTTACGTAATTAGCCATTTTATTCAATCTTGGGCTACCCCCGTCATCAGCTCCCCAAGTCAGAGGTTTTTGTGGGATGAGCTCAAAGACGTCTGACTTTTATACGCGTGTTTTACTGCCTAAACGTTTCAAGGGTTCGATGCTTTGAAGGCTTGAAGGGTTGTGATCAGTTAATATTTGAATTTTGAAATGACTGACGGTTGATGTGATTGATGTATGGCAGCTTTTAGGGTGGCAGTTACTGTTTGCCATTATTACCCCTATTTGTAGATTATTTTACATTTTCATATCTCACTTATTTACATATTTTACTCTGGATAAACATCACTTTTTCTTCTTCTTTTCTTTCAAGTTTCCCCCTTTCCTTCGAAAATCAGGTCAGTTCCTTTCTCTTATTCTCTTTTTAATTGTTCATAGTTATGGGTGCTCGGAAGGATATGGCAAAATCCTTCTCTCGACTGACCCAAGAGGAAGTCGATTTATTTTGTGCGGAATGGGGAATAGGGACGAAGTATAGACCGGTTGCACCGGCTTGTGATAAATCTGTCAATGCTTGTCCTTCTGGTATGATTGCCTTGTATTGTCGTCATTTTGAGTTTTCAAACCTCCGTTATCCGTTTTCAAACTTTGTGTTGAATGTGTTGGAATATTATCGAGTGTCTTTCGGTCAAGTTCATCCCCTAGGTATGGCTAGGGTTTTGCATTTCGAAATTCTCTGCCGGGCTTGTGGGTATGATCCCACTCTTTTATCATTCCGTCGTTTTTTCCGACTTGCCAAAAATGGTGATTGGTTCACCTTCGAAACCAGTCAAGTTGATACTTGTTTGATTTCGTCCATGGTTTCTACACTTGGGGTTTGGAAAGATCGGTTTTTCTGGGTGTCGGAGGAAATTGTTCCTTTCAAACTTGTTTGGAGACACCCGGATGCTGTTCTGAACGAGCCGTAGCCTTCTGATTCCGAGATAAACACCCGTTTTTTAGAAATTCTTAGGGAGTGCCCTTCGAGGCTTCGTCCCTTCCCTGAGCATCTGTTGGTGTTATTGGGTATAAGTAAACTGTGGGAAAATGCTAACCGAGACCCGGTGCTTATTAGAGATGGGAAGGGTATGCCTTTTTTCCTTTCCTGCTTTTTATTTCTTTTTATTTGTCTGCTTATGTCCTTTTATATTTTGTATTGTAGTTATGTCTGCCTTGGATTTTATTAAGAGTGATGATACCTCGGACGTTGTTTTTGGTGATGCTGCTGCTACCCCTGGTGAGAATGCGGTTGTTAAGGGTGCTGACTATAGGTTTGAGGGTTCTGGTTATGTCAATGTTCCAAATGTCAAAGGCTTCACCAAAGTTACTGTATCCAAAGGTTCTACTCGTCGTTCTCAACGTCATCTGAAGGGTGTTGAGCAGCCCTCTGGCTCAGAGCCTGTTGACGTTAGTGATGACATCGAAGCATCAGAGGATCAAGCTGTGGATGTTGGTAAAGGCAAAGAAAAGGAGTTGATCGTTTCGAGCAAGAAGAAGAAATTGGTCAAGAAGGGTGCTATTTCTGCTATTGAAGGTTCGTCGGCCAAAAGTGTTGAAAGCTTCGAGGGTTCGGATGACATTTATGTGCCCAATTGGAAGGTTAAGGTTGGTGACAATTTTAAGGATCCTGTTGTGTGTGCTGAAGCTTTGGCTCATTTTGCTCCTCCTGGTGTTCGAGGTGCCATATCTGAGATGGAGGGTGATCATCTTATCTCAAGGATGATGCTCAGTTCCTGCAACCTTTCTGCCTTTTTGGCTGAAGGTGTCACCCGCTTTGCTAAAGGGATGCGGGAATATGAAGAGACTTCCAAGAAGAAGGAGAAAATGAAGGCTTCTATTGCTGCCATGAAGAAGGAAATTGAGAGCTTTTCTGAGAAGGAGTTGGGTTGGAACATGCTTGTGTTGACCTCACGGGGGTTTCCCCTCTGGTTGGTTTAAAGGAAAACGGGTTTGTAGCTGGACAAGCAGCAAGAAAGGCAGAATCGAAGAAAGTTAATAAGCACGCTAAAGCTTGTACAGAGAACCAGCATGTTTTTGTCCCTTTTGCCTTTGACACATTTGGCTCCCTAGCGCCAGAAGCTATCCAATTCCTGACCAGGGTCCAACGGGTCATCCACAACAACTGCTCAGCATCAGGGGGACGAGGTTTTGTCTTTGGCAGATTAGGGTTTGCAATTCAGAAAGGGGTGGCGGCGCAGCTTGTTGCCCGGCTACCTTTTGTTTTGATGTAACTTGGCAAGTATGAATGAAATTTCGATTGAAAAAAAAAAAGTTGGAACAAGAAGATTGAGGAGTTAACTAAAAGGCATGACATTGAGATGGGTGATCTTAGGAAAAGCTTTGAAGCTAACTTATTGAAACTGAAGGCTGACCGGGAGACCTTGCCTGTGCAAAAGAAAGCCTTTGATAAGGAGAATGATGGTTTGAAAGCTTTGGTTGCCCAAGCTACCGGGGATAACCAATGGCTCATTGAACATGGTTTTCATCAGGTGGTTACCTATCTCTTGCACTCTAAGGAATTTAACTCCGCTCTTGGTGATGTCTACACTAAGCTACTCAATCTGGGAAAACACCAAGGCCTTATTGCGGGTTATAAGCTTCATGAGTCTGGCAACCCTTTGGAGCAATCTCCTCTGTACCGTCCCGAAGCTTCTGACGTCTTTAAGAGTTCCGTGGAGCACATGGAGAGGTTATCCTACCCGTATGTAAGTCAAGTTTCCTCTTGTTATGGTAAGCCTCTTTCTGCTTTACAGGAACTGAAGCCGGATGGTTTGAATGACAAGTTATGTGCTGAACTGCTTGTCTCCCTTTCGAGGAAACGTTCCTTTTCGGGGGATAGTGAGGATAGTTTTCCTGGGGAGGCCGATGTTCCGAAGGATGCTAGTTTGGAAGTTTCAGCTGTTGATGATCAAGGTCCGAAGGCTAAGAAGGTTAAGAAGACTAAGAAGGCCAAGGGTAGCATTTCTGGGGCTACTAAGCCTTCTGTTGATGCCTAAAATTCGTAGCTTTCTTAGCACTTTGTTAAAACAATTCGTGGTTTGTAACTGTTGAACAATATTAGGTTTTCAGGGACCCTTAAGGTTCCTTTTGGCTATGTTGAAGGCCTGTATGGCCGTTGAACAATGATTAGATTTGCAAGTTACTAGGACTTGCCTTAACTTATGCTTAGAAGTCTTTTAGGACTTTCTTTGACATGGTACGATGTTTTAACTTTCTACTTTATGTTGTGTTTTTTAGACTTGTGCCTGCTTTCTGTTAAGGTAGTCTGTTTGGCTTTTACCTTCCAAGCCTTTTAGCTGTTCGTTGGTAGGTTGAAGCCTTTGAGGGGTTGAGTTGCTACTTGGGTGGCTTGAAGCCTTGAAGGCTTCTTGGTCTTGTGCCTTGACTTGGTTTGTATCTTTGTGATTTTTATCCAAGTGACTTTGTCCTTGTAGATTTTCTTTGTTCTTTTGTAACTTTGTCTTTGTCGAGTTTGCGCTGCCCTTATGTTTTTTATACCTAAAAGGGTTCAGTGCTGCAGACACTTAGCCTTGGCATTTTTAACAAGAAGAGATAGCACCTATCCTTTTTATTATTTCTTTTGTTTTCACTTGACTTTTTCAAGCCTGTTTGTGGATTATATTTTTAAGGCTTAGGGAACATTTGGTGTAGGCTGTTCATACCCGTCTATGAGACAATTTTATGTTTTCTTAACAAGTCTCATGGAGTTGTATTGATTTAGGAACTCACCCCTTATATAGGCTCATTCAACCCTTGAACCTATTGAGCGATGTGGCCTGGGAGCTCATCCCCTTACATGGCCCTTGCCATGGAGTTTTTGCTAGGTTCTCAACCTGATCTTAGGATAGAAAGACAAGTTTGATAAAACAACTTCATTCATTCAAGTAGTACTTGCTTTTTACAAAAGGTATTCATAGTGCTGTTCGAAATACATTTTGATACAAACCAAACTTTTTTAAACATGGAACCTTTTCAGGGTTTTGCCGTTCCAGTGCCTTGGGAGCCTTTTGCCTTCTGAATCTGCCAACTTGTAGGATCCCCCCTTGTGTGCTTCAAGGATGGTGTATGGACCCTCCCATTTTGGGCAAAGCTTTCCTTGATTTTCCATCTTGCTGGCTTCGTTGTTTCTGAGGACCAGGTCTCCTGGCTTGAAACGTTCGTTCTTGACTTTTTTGTTGTAATAAGCTTCCATCTGTTGCTTGTATTTGGCTTCTTGAATTGCGGCTTGATCTCTTGCTTCTTCTAGGAGTTGTAAATTCAACATGGTCTCTTTTTGGTTTGTTTCGGGATCCATGTTGACAATTCTTTGGGTTACAACTCCTATCTCAGCGGGGATCACCGCCTCGGATCCAAATACCAAGCTATAAGGTGTTTTCTTGTGGCTTGTCTTTTCGGTTGTTCTAATTTCCCATAGGACGCTAGGCAATTCTTCAAGCCAGTTGCTTTCGTATCTTCCCAATCTTGTCTTGATACCTTCTACTATGCTTCTATTCGTTCTTTCAACCTGACCATTTGATTGCGGGTAAGCCACTGAGCTAAAGACCTGGTCAATTTTATACTCTTTGCACCAAACGCTGAAAGGCTTCTCAGCAAATTGCCTTCCGTTGTCGGTGACAAGTACTCCCGGCAATCCATAACGGCAAATGATGTTCTCCCAAACAAAGTCGATGACTTGCTTTCCTGTGATCTTAGCAAGTGGTTTGACCTCGGGCCACTTAGTGAAGTAATCTACTGCCACCAGTAAGAATTTCACTCCCCCTTTGCTTGGGGGAAACGGACCAACAATGTCCATTCCCCATTTATGGAATGGCCATGCCGAGGTTATCGGAACTAAATCATGCTTGGGACTTTTTGGGATCGGTGCATGGATCTGGCAGGCATCACATTTCTTCAATTCTTCGGCTGTATCGCGATGCATTGAAGGCCAAAAATATCCGAGGTTCATGAGCTTTGCAACTACCGACCTAGCTCCAAAGTGAGCTCCGCATACACCTTCATGAATTTCCTTGATCAAATATTTACTTTGCTCGGGACCGACACATCTTAGCAAGGGAGCAAGGTAACCCTTTTTGTAAAGGGTTTCTCCTTGTAGTATGTATTGCCTTGCCTTGATTTCAACCCTTTTGGCTTCCATTTGATCATTGGGTAATTCACCATTTTTGAGGAACTTTCTTATGGGGGTCATCCAGTTTGGTTCTTCTTCGGTAACCATGTCTTGAACCTCCAATTCATTAATGGATGGGGCCTTCAACACCTCTACCAGTACCTTCTTGGTGAGGTGGGCAAAAGTGAGGGATGCAAGCTTACTTAGGGCATCGGCCTTTTTGTTTTGAGACCTGGGGATCTGTTTGATGTTGCAAGCTTGGAAGGTACTCATCAGTTCCTTGGATTTTTCTCTGTATTTTTTCATGTTGGGCTCTTTAGCTATGTAGCTATCATTTACTTGGCTTGAGACCAGCAACGAATCTGTGAACACTTCAAGCTTTTCAACCTTCATTTCTTTGGCGAGCCTTAGGCCAGCTATTAGTGCTTCGTATTCAGCCTCGTTATTGGTGGTCTGAAAATCAAAACGGAGAGCATATGTGAATTCCAAACCTTTTGGGTTGATCAAAATTAACCCAGCCCCTGACCCTTCAACGCTTGAAGCCCCGTCGGTAAAAAGCTTCCAGGCTTCAGGGTTGGAAGGTTCAGTGGTGGTAGTGTTTACTTCAGTGGCTGTTTGGTTTGGGACTTCCACAATGAAATCAGCTAGGACTTGGGCTTTGATAGCTTTTCTTGGGACATAGGTGATGTTATGTTCACCCAGCTCTATGGCCCATTTGGCTAATCGCCCTGAGTTTTCAGGTTTTTCAAGCACACTTTTAATGGGTTGGTCGGTGACCACTTGTATGGGGTGTGCTTGGAAGTACCTTCGAAGCCTCCTAGCTGTCTGAACTAGGGCTAGGGCAAGTTTTTCGAGGGGAGGATATTTCGTTTCAGCTAATTTTAAAGTTTTGCTGAAAAAATAAACGGGTGCCTGGGCCTTGTCTCGCTCAATGGTGAGGACTGCACTAATGGCCTCGTTCGTGATTGAGAGGTACACCGATATTAATTCCCCGGTTTTTGGTGCCGCAATGTCTGGCAGGGAAGCTAGGTGTTGCTTCATCTGGTTGAAAGCTTCTTCAGCTTCTTCAGTCCATTTGAAATCCTTCTTGTCTGAGCAGTTCTTGAGCGTTTTATAGAAGGGCAAAGATCTTTCGGCCAACTTTGAGGTAAAACGCTTCAAGGCTGCAAGCTTCACGTTTAAGCTTTCAACCTCCTTTTTGGTCTTTGGTGGCTTGGTTTCAAGGACGGCTTTCACTTTGTTAGGGTTGGCTTTGATGCTCTGTTTTCCAACAATGTGGCCCAAGAACTTTCCTTCCTCGAATCCAAATGAACACTTTTCCGGATTGAGCTTCATGTTAACCTTTCTGAGGTTCCTGAAAGTTTCTTGAATATCATCGAGCATTTGATATTCCGTCTTGCTTTTGATAACCAAGTCATCGACATATGCCTCCATGTTTCTGCCAATTTGGCTTTCGAAGGCTTTGTCAACGAGCCGTTGATAGGTTGCCTCGGCATTTTTGAGGCCGAAAGGCATCTTTTGATAACAAAATATCCCTTTATCCGTGTGAAAGGCTGTCTTTTCCTCATCTTCTTTCTTCATGAGGATTTGGTGATAACCTTTATATGCATCAAGAAAGAATTTGAACGAATAACCCGTAAGGGAGTCAACCTTGAGATCGATTTCCGGTAGTGGATAGCAATCCTTGGGACAAGCTTTGTTAAGATCTTTAAAGTCTATGCACATCCTCCAGGAGTTGTCTGGTTTCTTAACCATAACTGGGTTTGCAACCCATGACTGGTACTTGACTTCCCGGAGAATACCGGCTGACACAAGCTTTTCAACCTCTTGGCAGGCTGCCAGACTTCTCTCAGGTGCCAAACTTCTTTTCTTCTGGACCACAGGCTTGACCTCCGGTGGTATTCTCAACTCGTGCTCGGCAATGTCCCGGGGGATCCCGGTCATATCTTCAGGACACCAAGCGAATACATCGCTGTAGTGTGTTAGTAATTTTTCAAGGTATGAAAGGGTCTCTTGAGAAAGGTCTGGGTTGACCCTTATTCTTTGTTCAGGGTACTTAGGGTTTATGACCAACCTTTGCCTGTCTTCTTCACTGTTTGAACTTTCACCTTCAACCACGTAGGCTTCCTGAGAGGGTTGAAGGGTTGCTATGCCCCTCTCGGTAGGGAATTTGACTGTGCCATAGCCAACAGACACGGCCATGTAAAATGCACACTGTCCTGGTCTGCCGATGATCACATCATAGCTAGAGGGGATGTTGATAACCACAAAGGTGAGTGGTTGGGCTCTTTCTTTTAAACCTTCACTGAAACGAACATTAAGTGTCAGTTGCCCTAAAGGCTTGAGGGGTATGTCAGCGATACCTTTTATAGAGGTTCCAGAGGGTTGAAGCCTTGAACGTTCTTCATTGCTCAATCGGCTGAAGAATTTTTCAAACATGATTTTGGTGGCTGCCCCCGTGTCTATGTATGCCTTGCATGTTTGCAACGTTCCCACGGTAGCTTCTACCACGAGAGGGCTAGAGAGAGGGTCATTCTCCGTAGGGGGGAAACAGACACATTGAAGCTCCCAAGCTTCCAACCTCTGTCTCTTGTGAGGAACCTTTTCATCGAAATCTACCATATTGACTTCCTTAACCTTTCCTTCAGCCATTTTGTCCCGGACTCCCTTTACCAAATGAGCGAGTTCCCCGGACTTAACAGCCTCTTCTATTATTTTCTTGAGTTGGAAGCAATCGTTGGTGTGGTGACCCTTTTCTTCATGAAACTCGCAGTATTGGGTGGAGTTCTCATTTTTCCTGATTTTGGGGAGAGGTCTAGGAGGCCGAAAGTTTTGTTTAACTTCTTCTGTTGCAAGGATTTCTTGAGGGGTCTTTGTGAGGGGTGTAAAACTTATGCCTTTTTCCCTGCTTGGAAGGTTCCGACCTTCAGACCTTCGAGGGTCTGAACCCTTTGACCGCCGGTCATAGGAGTTGAAGTTCCCTCTTTTTCTGGCTGGACTGTTGCTTCTCCAGCCGGGCCCTCTTTTTCTTTGTTCCTTAATGTCTACTGCCTCCTCTCCCCGGATGTGGGCTTCAGCCCTTTCGAGAGCTTCTTCTAAGGTCTTGGGTAGAGATTTGTTGAAATCCCTTGTAAGGTACTTAGAGGTGATGGCATTCATGAAGCCAGCCACCCTCATTTTCTCATCGGCCCCTACATAAGTCAGACCTTCCTTCTTGTATCGTTCAATGAAAGCACGGAGACTTTCATCATCACGTTGTTTTATCTGAAAGATCACTGTTGCGTCTTTGACATATCGCCTTTGTTGGGAGAAATTGGCCAGGAAACCCTTGCTGAGATCGTCAAAACTTCGAACGCTTTGAGCAGGTAAATCGTTGAACCAGATCCTGGCGGATCCAACAAGAGTTTGCATGAACATTAGGCAACACTCAGCGTTGGACCATTTCTCTATCCTTGCCGCACCAGTGAAGATCTGAAGATGGTCCTCAGGATCTTCGGTCCCATCATACGTCCTGATGTGGGGTGGCATCTTGATCTTTGCTTGGAAATCATAATCGGCTATCTGCTTTGAAAAGCACGAGAGGTTGCTTGGCTTGTATGGTTTAGCCAAATCTTCATCAGCCCTTGCATCCATATTATTGCCATTGCCGTTATTTCCTTGAGTGGCTAGCACCTGATTAATAAAGTGTTGCCACGGGAAGTTGGCCATCATCTGGGTCATAATATTGGGCATGAGGTTGAAGCCTTGAAGGCTTCCTGGGGCAACTGAGCAGTTCACTCCGAGGGGAGTGCTCATAACAGCACTTCGTGCCAAAGGAAGCACTGACAGAGCTTGTTCCCATGTAGTTGTTGTGGATGCTGGAAAGCTTGTTACTGGGGACTGTAGGAGCTGGTCAAGAGTAAGCTCATGTCCCAAAGGAGCACCACTAGTAATTGGTTGGGAAGAGAAGATAGGGTGCACCGTAGGATTTGTCATTGTGGACAGGTAAGGGTGATGGTTGGGAGGATCACTGGGACCAGCCTCATTCCTAGTTGTAAAAGGAAGGGGAGGTGGTCCAGGAGACAACGTTGGTTCTGGCTCGTCATAATCTAGACGGATTCTCACCCCCTTTTCCCTTTCTCTAACCACGTGCTGGTTGAGGAGAGACCTCAACTCCAGGAAATTGTTGGCAACCCCCTCGGGGGTAAGTTCAACACGTGCCGGGGTGTCAGAGACACCGACATTGGGGGAAGGAGCTCCGGATCTAGACGGAGTTGGTGTGTTGAAGGTGAGGAACTCGGGTGTACTCCCCGGAGTTGAGAAAAGAAGTTGGTATAGCCACATGAGCTTGGCTACTACCCGGAGTAGAAGTGTTTGGGATCTGATTTACTTCTCCCGGGGATCCACTTTCAGACATGGTGGTTTTAAGTGAAGAGAGCTACACTACTAGGTCTTTTTGAGAAGAAATAGTGGCGTAGCCCCACGGTGGGCGCCAACTTGTTGATGCAACAAACACAAGACCAACGGTGGTAGCTGGGGTGGTTAGGCAAAAGGGTTGAAGGGTTCAACTTTGCCTAACGCAGGTCGTGGGGTCCCCCCACGTTTGCAAAACGCGGAAGGAGGTTCACTAGTTAGTTTTTGCTATTTGCTGATGATCCATCTCTGAATTGTATCCAGATTTGGATGTGGGAGCAAATAGAATGTGTGTGGTATGTGTGAAAAGGAGTGACTCGCTTGTAAGCAAGTACTCTATGCAAATGACCAGAGATTAGAGAATCAGAGCTGGCCAGGAGATGTCTTTTAAAGTAAATGAAGTGTCGATTTATAGGAGAAGACATCTCCCGAAATGGAGTTCCTTTGACTAGTGATCCTTCTTGCAGTGAGGGGCTTACCCTTTCGGGGGTTGAAGCCTTTTGTCCCCCGGATAATAGCGTGCATTCCTGCAGACCTGCATTGCTTTTGCGGCTGTGGGTTGGTGAAGCAATCCCTGGATGTGACTAGCTACTGTTCCCGTGTTGCTTTTCCCTTCCTCACAGCTTTTTAAGCCTTGAACCCTTTAACCATTTAAGCGTTTACGTAATTAGCCATTTTATTCAATCTTGGGCTACCCCCGTCATCAGCCGCCGACCCCTTTACCGATCGGCAAAGTTAAAGGGGCGGGGACAGCTTGCCGACGCGGGGAAGATGCTTGTTTGTCATGTGGGCCAAGTATAACGGTAATATTACCGTTTCAAATAAAAAATAATAATTTTTTCTTTAAAAAATTAACCTATAAATATCAAACCAAACCATAACCAAATACCTTCAAATATATACCCAACCAAACCAAAAAATACCAACAATTCTTCCCAAAAATTTACAAAACAAAATGGCGGATGAACTCCCGTTATGGTTCCCACCCATGAGTAGCGACGAATCATCCGATAGTAGCATTCTTTTTTTTCAAAATCTCATCGAAGAAGCCGAACTTCAAGACACGGGCACATCTAACCGAAGGAGATATATTGAACGTCAACGTGAGGAGGGGCATGAGACACTCATGACGGATTATTTTGTCGAAGACCCGAAGTACAACGAAGATATCTTTTGGCATAGGTTCCGTATGTCGAAACGTTTGTTTCTAAAAATTGTGGCCGACGTGGAAGAGAACGACCCGTGGTTTGAAGAGGCCCCCGATGCACGGGGTAGGAAGGGCTTTACGCCGTTGTAAAAGGTGACATCGGCTATTAAACAGCTCGCAACTGGTAACACTCCAGACGAGAACGACGAGTACTTGCATATGGCCGAAAGAACTTCCCGCGAGTGCCTAGAATATTTTTGCGACACGGTTTGCAAAATATACGGTCCAGAGTTCCTACGTAGATCGACAAGCCATGACATGGCACTTTTATACCAAGCTCATGAGGAAAAACATCACCTTCCAGGTATGTTCGGTAGCCTTGATTGCATCCATTTCGTTTGGCGATTTTGTCCGACAGAGTATCGAGGCCAATATATGCGAGGAGATCATCGATACCCGACTGTTATGCTCGAAGAGGTTGCTTCTCAAGACTTATGGTTTTGGCATGCTTTTGCCGGTCCACCGGGTTCTCAAAACGATATCAATGTTCTACAACAATCTCCGTTATTTTTAACGGAACGAAATGGAACCGCGCCAAAATGTCCATTTTACGTTAACAACCATTTATACAAACGTGGTTATTTGCTCGTGGATGGAATCTACCCTTCGTGGTCCGTGTTTGTGAAGTCGATCCCTTACCCTCACGAAGTAGAGCAAAAGAAATTCAAGAGGCAACATGAGGCGGCAAGAAAAGACATCGAACGGGCTTTTGGTGTTATGAAGGCGAAATGGGGTGTATTGAGTCGACCGATGCGAGCAAGATCCGTTAAAAAAATTAGGAGTGTCGTGTACACGTGTATTGTATTACACAACATGATTTTGAAAGATGAAGGAAAGGCGATAGCACCGGTGCACATTCGGGATCCTCCGGTCGAGCCCGCTCTAGACGATACGGTGTTGGGCGAGTTGATGGATGAAGACACGCATTGGAGACTAAAACATCTCGCAAGTCAAGATTTGCCCCACCTTTTGGTCGATTCCGACGAAGACTAGTTTAAATTGTTTCAAGTTAATGTAATTTTATTGTTTTTTAATTTAGTGTAATTTTGATGTTTTTAATTTAATTTATGAAAGTTTATTGATTTTTAATTTAATGTACTTATTCTACATTTATTAATATTAAATAAAATAGTGCACAAAAATAAAATAATAATAAAAGTTTACCACTTCAGCAAGTGTCTAAACCATTGCCAACAATTTTCAGCAAAGTTTAAACACTTTTGCCTGATTGACATGGCGCGCTTTGATTGGTCGGTTTTTAGTTTACCACTCCAAAGTGTTTAACCACTCCTTACACCCTTAGATATGGGTTGTGTGGTTTTTACTTTTAACTTCTAATTGAAGCATGTCTACATAACTTTTTTTTAATTAGATGATTTAGGTGGCTTTATACATTAAAATGTACTGTTACAAAACACATACGTATCTAAACTCAGACCTTCAAGAACAACTCAAATACCCAAACCAAGATGTATATTAACCCTGAAACGATAGATCTGAAACGATTACAACAAGAACACTCACAAAACAACTCTCAACTACTCCTAAAGATTATCAATAAGATAATCTTCTCACGACTACCAGATCTTAATACCAACTCTACAGATTCAAGATGAATCTTCGATTACAAATGTTCACAAACCCTAATCACTAAAATAGGAAGAGAGAGAAAGTAAGACTGGGTGAAAATGAGGTGAATGAATCTTCTGGAACCATAATCTATCTACTATAATAAAAGAAACCAACTTTTGGACACGTGTCATTCATTGAAGATATCCTCAAATCTATAGTTATCTTATATTAATTAAATAAATAAATAATAAATTAATATTAAATCTTATCATACTTTAATAAAATATTATCCTCAAATCTAAATTTTTAATTTAAATATAGAGTAAACTGCCATTTTGGTCCCTGTAGTTTAGGCACTTTTGCCATTTTAGTGCAAATCTCAAACTTTTTAAATCTGGGTCCTTGTGGTTTGCATTTTGTTGTCATTTTGGTCAAAAAACGAAATCAGGTCAAATTTTCAAAAAAGAACCTGCTATTCTGTCTTTATGCTCAGGGGTATTTTAGTCATTCTGGCTTTATTATAGAGTAATATTGATTAAAAATAATTAAACCAAAAAATCTGCCTCTCTAACACCCCTCTGCACTCTCTTTCTCTCTCTCTAACACCCCTCTGCCTCTCTCTCTTCTCTCTCTCTATATCTCTTCTCTGAACCACAACACCACCCCCACCACCACCCCCACCACCGCATCATCCCCACCACCACCATCCCACTGCCGCCAACACCACCATCCCACTGCCATCATCTCTCTCTTCTCTCTCTCCTCTCTCTCGAACACCACTGCCACCGAACTCCACCATCGCCGTCGTCCCTGCTGTAAAGGCTCCGACTACAATCGTCGTCCCCGAATTTCAGATATGAGTTCGTGCCGATGGATCTGAAAGAATTTTCAAGATCTGAATCGACTTGGGTTGATTTTCGACGAGTTTCGGTGTAATCGGATTGATTACGGTTCATTTTCGATGCTCTGTAAACAAGTGTGGTAGTGAATTTGCAAGTTATCCATTGTTGTTTGTTTGCTTGAAGAGTATCAGTTGCAGAACTGATGTAATAGGCATTGCGGCATTCTTGTTTGACTGGGCATTAAGAAGAAGAAGAGTGGATATGAATCTGGGTTGATGTTGTTGTTAATCGGCTTATTGTTGTCAATCGGTTTAATTTGATGGACTTGTGCAGACTTAGGATAAAGAAAGAGTGGAAAAGATGAGAGAGTAAAAGGGTTTGGGTCTGGGTCTGGGTCGAGAGAGAGAGAGAGAGAGAGAGGAGATAGACAGATGACATTATGTTTAATCATAAGTAGAAAAAGGTTTAATCAATATTTAGTTATAACAATTCTAAAATGACCAAAATACCCCTGACTGTAAGGACAAAACAGAGGGTTTTAATTTGGGGATTCTGGTCAAATTTTACTATTGGACCAAAATGGCAACAAAATGCAAACCACGGGGACCCAAATTTAAAAAGTTTGAGATTTGGACTAAAATGGCAAAAGTGCCCAAACCACAGGGACCAAAATGGCAGTTTACACTTAAATATATTTTTAAAACAAATAGTTCTCTTTCCTACTTATCTTATATTACATATATATATATCATCATCATCATCATCATCATCGTACTCAGTATATCCCACCAATAGCAAAAGCTAAGGTAGGGTCTGAGGAGGGTGGGATGTAGACAGCCTTACCTCTACCCCGTAGGAATAGAGAGGCTGCTTCCAATGAGACCCCCGGCTCGATTGTGGTTTTGCATCAAGCCTTGGACATAAGGCACATAACACTCAGCAATTGAGACAAACGCCAATTGGTGCATGTACCCCCCTTGTCTACATATATATATATAATAAATTAATATTAAATGTTATCCTAATTTATTAAAAAAATAACTTTTTTATTATTTGGTATACAAAATTATATTTATTCAACTCGTGTAAAACGCGAGGTTTTTAAAATATAATTTTTTTTATTATTTACTATAAAAAGTTACATTTATATAACCCGTGTAATACACGAAGTTTTTAAAGATATAACATTTTTATCATTTGCTATGTAAAATTATATTTATTCAACACGTGTAATACACGTGGTTTTTTAAGGATATAATTTTTGTATTATTTGGTAGATTTTTCAACCCGACTATACACGGGTTTTTTAAAGATATGATGTTTTTAGTATTTAATATACAAAATTACATTTATTTAATCTGTGTAATACACATGGTTTTAAAGATATAACTCTTTTTTAGATCTATTCAACACGTGTAATATACAGAGTTTTTAAGGATGTAATTTTTTATTATTTGGTAGATTTATTCAACCCGATTATACACGGGTTTTTTAAGATACGACGTTTTTAGTATTTAGTATACAAAATTACATTTATTTAATCTGTGTAATACACATGGTTTTCAAAGATATAACTTTTTTTATTATTTGATATATAAAATTACATTTATTTAACCCGTACAATATATGAGGTTCATAAAGATATATTTTTTATTATTTAATATATAAAATTACATTTATTCAACCCGTATAATACACGGTGTTCTAACCTTGTATCCCTTATATACACAGGGCACAACAACATAAAGCCCACAACAACACAAAGCTTCTCGAGCCTATTATGCTTCCCATTCTGCTACAAGCCGAAGCCAGCCCATTTCACTTTTATAAGTCTACCCACTTCACTTTATGTAGCCCACTTCACTTTATATTATAATCCAGTAATACCTCACAAGAAAATATACAAAAAAAAAAAAAAAAAAAAAACATTAGAAAATATAACTTATAAATTTTAACAATAAGAACGATTTGTTATGAATGTCTGTGTATACAGTATACACATTTTGTATATTAAGTCACTGATATGAAGATATACAACTATAATTTTAGCACCCCCTCTCAGATCAATGACTACCAAACAAATCCTCCATATTTAGCCTTTTACACAAAACATCATGTTGAGTACATAACATACCCTTGGTTAAAACATCAACAATTTGATCCGATAATGAAACACCACCACTCTTGATAAACCCTTTGGATATTTTTTCCCTCAAGAAAAAAAATATCAAGTTCGAAATGCTTGATTCTATCATGAAACACAGGATTGGCAGTAATGGCCAATGCTGCTGTGCTATCACGGGCTAAACATACCGCAAGACTCACAAACGCACCTAGCTCACTTAAAACACTTTTGAGTCATAAAATCTCACAAGCAGCCGCACATAAAGCTCTATACTCAGCTTTAGCTGAGGATCTAGAGACTGTACACTGCCTTTTTTTTACTTTTCCACGATATCAACGAATCTCCAAAAAAACCCGTAACTGATTTGCGAGATTCAGTTACAGACTTTGCCCAGTCAGAATCAGCAAAAGCTTTTAAATTAAAGTTATCACTTTTTCTAAACATAACACCTTTACCAGGTGACTTTTTTAAATATCTTAACAATTTATAAGCAATTTCCAAATGTCCAATTGAAGGACTGTGCATATGTTGACTAAAAAAATGTACACTATAAGCAATATCTGGTCTCGTATGAGATAAGTAAATAAGTTTATCAATCAACTTTTGATAACACGTCACATTTGACAAAAGTTGATTTTTTTCTTTGCAAATACCATCAACAACATGATTTTGTTCAATAGGACAGTTAACCGGTTTGCAACCTAACATACCATAACCATTCAGCAATTCCATGCAATATTTCCTATAAGACAAACACAAGCTGGTACTATCTTTTAAAACTTCTATTCCTAGAAAATATTTCAACTCACCAAAATCCTTTATTAAAAGTTTTGTTTTCAAAGTTCTTTTACAACATTAATTTCATCAACGTTATTACCTGTTAACACAATTGTAACACGATGTTTACTTTTTAACGGTTTTACATATAAATACCACAATTAGATGTGTAGTTAAGACTACACGTACTATAAAAATACGAGTTTATTAAAATTTTTACAATTCATAAGTTAATCAACATAACATAATCGAATTCGTCGTTTAAAATTTACGACGAGGCAAAGTGCGGAAGCATGTATCTTTATCGTGTTCGGTTCTTCGTTGAGCTTGATCGTCTTCTGGCATCCAAAAGTACCTACATTTCATAAACATGAAATGCTTTAGTCATATGGGGTTTAAAACGTATCTAAACGAGTCCGTGAAACGAAACTAATTAAATTACATAATTGTACAGGGTCCACCGTAAATTACGGTGGATACCGTAATTTACGGTAGCCCCTGTTTTAACATGTTTCTACCGTAAGTCAGTAGAGAACTGGCGTAGCATTATCAGACCCCACCGTAACTTACGGTGTAAGTTACGGTGGCCCCTGTATCAGCCCATTCCATTTTGCCGTTTTTGACACGAAAACTTTCGTATCTTTCAATCCGCTTGTCCGGTTGACCTACCGTTTCTTCCTACATAATTGTAATATGATTCTCCACCTTATGGAGTTAAAATCCAACATTCGGTTTAACAAAATTTCAGATTTTTAAGTCTTCGGTTTATTACCCTTTTTACCAAATTTTGACCCGTTCGATTTTTATCAAACAAAAAAGTTTGTTTGACCCTTATTTCTCATAAACCTATTAAATTCAATGATGTTTAACATATTAGGTTCCAATTACAGGTTCATATACCTTCTTAAACTCATTTTCACTCATATGCTTATTTTGACCCGTTAAGGGTATTTAAGCATATTTTAAGCACCAATCGCTTCCATTCGTTTCTAAATACATATGTCCACATTTCTTATTAAATGACCTCCCACCACAACTATGTTTGTGGTGGATTCAATGTGGTGATTTATATATTCCAAATTTTACCCTTCAAATTATTATTTTACGGCAAAGACTCTTTATAGAGTCATTTGACCAATATTTTACATCTTTCGCTTTTCATACTTATTCAAAGTATTTATTTCATCCTATCACTTACTTCCAAACAACTTTTATGGTTCGTTTGCTTAATTTCGCTCACAAGGGCGTTTTAGTCAATTTTAGTCATTCTTTTACGACGAAGGACTTTTAGTACTTGTTTGAACCCAAAATCCGACCTTTTAACCATATTCTTGTTTAGAAACCAATATGTTTCTAAGACACCATAATCATAACTCAATTTATTCGCTTTACCTAAAGGGTAACCGAATATCTTATTTTAACCTTGTCTAACTGATATAGAACTCCAATTTCTACATGATGAGTTGTATCAGTATACATACCTGGCTCGGGTCAATATATTGACCCGTTTCAATACCTTGCTTTAGAGGCTGCTAAGTAATAGCGATGTGAGTATCCATTTGATATTTATTCCTGAATTCATAAACCTCGACAAACCATTAGTCGATATTGTCAAAGGGTGATATTTTCACCTTTTGACCCGTTTGGTCTAATTGACCGATTATATTGGCGAGATGAAGCTTGTTGCCAACTCGTCTACGCGACTCGCTCCGGTTTACACCGTGCGGTCATTTTAATTATAAATCGCCTCTTAACGCTTTTTGGCCTATTAAGGCTTCTGAAATAAGTATCTTTCAAAACCAACAATTATTGTCAACGAGTGCCCAAATTACAATTTTATCCTTATTAGTTATTATGATTTACCTTATATGGTAAACCTTAAAAGTACCCGTTTCATTCGTCGTAATATGACCGAATTACCAATCTAACTCATTTTTAACCATCAATATGGTTTCTTATCATATTTGATTATCTTGTTCCGTACGACTACACGTCGGAACACTATGTCTCAATTAAGTATTTGTCCTATTCGTAAGTAATACGACAAAGAATATTCTAAAATATATGACTAGTGTAAGCTATACTTACCTTGCATCCGAATTATGCTTTTCCTTCGTTCTTGATTTGTTTGACCCGCTTCCTTCCCCAAGCTTTCACCTAGCTTGCCAAGCGTCAAACTATCATTGTAATTGTAAGACGGTTAGGTTAGTCATAATCATTTACGACTATTCCATCCTACGCTTCTTATATCGAATTAATCATTCGATCATATACTTGGTCGGTTTGACTTTTTAAAGTCAATCGACTTATCAACTTATTCAATGCACATTTGGTTTATTGAATTTCACTTAGGCATTTCATCCGAACTCTTAACGAAATCAAATTTTACACACTAATTACTAGGTAACATGATTTCAAGCATCTATATCACAATCTTAACATCAATTCTTTTATATCATACAAAAACCCATTTAGTGAGAAGTATGATCTTGTACCCAATTTCATGGTTTAATCAAACACCTTCTATTCGTTATCATGCATGTTGATTCTAAGCATATCTATATCATCTATTTCATCATAACATCAAAACCCACTTATCTAAGTGTGTTAATTCACCAAATCCATCAATCCATAGCATGTTATGTATGATTTTCACTTAGGGTTTCGTTCCTAAGCAAGTATACATCACTAATCTAGCCATAGCTTCTCTAATCCATGCCTAATTCACGATTAGGATGATTATCGAATTCTTACAACTTCACCAAACATCAAGATTTTACATACCTTATGATCCTCTTGTTCGGGTGATCATTAATTCACGTTCGGTTGTGAATTTGGGCTTAATTTGATGATTATATGTGGATTAGGGTTTTTGGCTCCATGGGAGCCCCCTGAGCTCGATCCTGAACACACACTGTGTGTGTGTTTGTGTTTGATTTAATTAAATAACTTTTCTAGTTATCCCGCTTTAACCCCTCGTGTTTGGTTCGTTATTAAGTAGGCCACAACCTACTTATTTTTAACAATATTCCCACTTATTAACTAGGTTAAACATTCCTAGTTAACTTAGTGGGTTCGAGGAATTTATAACTAAGCTTATTTTAAGTCCCGTTAGGTCGGGCCTTCTATCAACTTTATTTTCCTCAAAAGCCTTTATACTAACTACTTTTATTTAATATTAGGTTTATTTATTTAAAATCCTAATATTCACCGGGTTACTTTTACCACTAACGGTACTTTACCCGTCTTTTAGTATTAACGTGGGTTAATTACCAAACCTGTTTTCGGGGTGTTACAACAATATCATCAACATAGACTAACAAGATAACAACATTTTAATCTTTTTGTTTTACAAATAACGGATAATCACACATGCTTTGCACAAAACCACAATCAACAAGAACCCTTACAAGTTTTTCGTTCCACATTCTAGGTGCTTGTTTCAAACCATAAAGAGATCTTTTTAATTTACACACGTTAGTCTCATTTTGAACATTCATTTCAGAACTAGCAAGACTCTCTACGCTATTGTCATTATTATCATTTTAATAATATTCCAACCCTTTTCACTCCAATTGTCATTTGATTAAGACTGTTCACCAATTTATTGCGGAGACTAGATAAAATTTTGAAACCTTACGCATACAGGTTGGATGTGAGCTTTGTTCATACTCTATATGTTTGTGTATTTAGTTGGTTGGGTGCACACCCTTACATGGGTTTGTAGGTAGTAAATTGACATCAAACAAGCTCACTTGATTTTTCTAATTGGTATTATTTAATAATGTTTTATTAGTTTTCTCCATCTAATAATGTTTTATACCTAATAAACTGGTACGTGGCCGTAATGAAAAAGAGAAACCTTTAATAGGCTAAAACACACTTGTTTGAATTGGATGATGTCCCCTAAATAATGGAATAACCTTGGGGTCGATTTTAGCAGGTTATTTGCATTGCATTTTTTTAGTCGATTCACATGTATGCAAAAGATATTGTTATACGTCCATAATATTTTATTTTAAAGGATAAACAGGTTGAACAGAAGTAAGCACCATAAAATAATATCATTTTACTTATACATATTTAATTACAACCGTAAGTGTATTAAAATGTAAAACGGTACGTTGTTCGGGTTTGTCCAATTTAAACTGTCACATTCCAACCATTTTAAACGTGTTTCCTACAAGCATAACGATTTACAACAAAATAAAGCATGTAGCTAGATCAACAACAAACCCACAAGTAGAAGACCGAGTCCACCCAGCTGCCATGAAGATAATTTCGACCTGATCTTCTAAGCCATTGAAAAATGATGTGTTTATTCGTGTACTACTTTATATAAATTTTATTTATGTTTAAGACTTATTTTTTATTCGTGTGTTACTTTTTTGCATCAATGGTTTCTTGAAGCACTTGATAATTTAAATTCTAAATTTATTAATTACTACACATGTGTAACACTTATGACATATATCCACCACAATAATGCTATCATAAATATTATACGAATAAGAAAACTAACAGAAACGAGCGCCGCAATTCAAAGTATCGCCCCCACCGCATCGCGCGGGCACCCTACTCGTAAGATATAATTAATAAGTATACAACTTGTTTTGTACCAGGTATGTTGTTGTAAGTATGCAAAACTTCTTTTCTTCCTTTAACCCTCTTGAAGGTCATCTTAACAAGTCGCATTTTACCTGAACTCATTGCTTAGCAGGCTATGGGTAGAACGAGGCGGATCAGTTGAGTTGAGCAGTAAATATTTTTTGTTTACTTCCAAAATGAGTAAATAATAAACGTGTTATTGTTATTATAGAAAAATTATTAATGCAGTAATAATCAAAATCGAAATTTTCCAATAAAACAATTTATGTGATTGTGATAGCTAAAATCCATCATTTTGACGCGTTTCCCTTTTAGCTAATTTTTTTAATTATTTGACTCGCCTCAAAATATAAGATAATTAATGCTTTGTTATGATTATAAAAATACTTGCTATTAATATAGCAAATATGTAAATCCGTTTTTTTTAATAAATAATTTAGGGGATTGTGATAACTAAAATTACACTCAAGGCTACTTTCTACCCGACTGTGACCCTTTTGACCCGCTCCCCTTTAGCTAACATCTTTTACCCATTTAAAGATCTAAGAGAAAAAAAGTATAAATTGCCTTGTTTATAAGTAAATGATAACAAACCCATCATACCCTAGATGATAACAAAAAAGAAAGAAAGAAAACGATAAGAAATACACATACTTAGTCATATGAATTTGAAGAAAATACAACTATTTTGTTATCTTTCACTGTTGGCAGCGGATAAACAACAGAACAGAATACAAACAACTTCGAGCAACAACACAATGATGAACAATATGATCGAACTATAAAACGATGACACTTGATGCTCAATGAAATAACGGAAGAGAGAATATATGGATTGAATTAAGGATAAAACAATCTTGGTAGTTTACAATCTAAGACATTGATACATATTTAACTAGATACAAATGTTCCAACCGTTGTAACTGCTTCTAGAACATAACCGTTCCATTTTTGTCGCCAAGACAAACGGTTTATAACCGTTTTTGTATCAGGGACGTTTCCGTCCTTTTACTTCTGCTGTTAAGGCGCGCCTCATGTATTTGCAGGTTTCTGTCTTGTCTTTCGATGATGTACAGCTTCAACTTGAAACATCCTGACTTAATCTTATTTGACACACTTACATACAATCACATAATACTAAATACACACATATGTTCACATACATAATACATATATAAGTTCATAGTTTATGTAATCCAATACTCGCCCCTAAACTTGAACTTAATAGATCAAATTTGAGGATGGCAAGGTCTTGTTTGCTTCGTCTAGTGCACGGGCTGCTCTTGTAAAATCAAACTTTCTTTTCTTTATGAACCCTTTTGCTGCATTCCAGTCTCCTCCCATGTACAAAGCATAGTCATCTTCGAGTGATTGTGCATCATGATGGAGTAGACCAAATGTTGAATGATCTTGTATCCTGTTCCCCTTTTTCCTTTGCCTTGAACTTTCAGCCACCTTCATTGCTGTCTTTCTCACTTGATATTGCCATTCGATTACATCCAAGTATTGTGCATACAAGATCCGAACATAGTCTTTGTCTTCATACTCAAGGCCTAAGTCTTTTGCAATTACCACCCATAGATTATGTGTTGACATTCTCTTGTGTCCACCCTCTTTCTTCACCAACACATAAAGATCAAACAATTCTACTTCTTTTCCATTTTCTATCTTTGGTGGAATCGGCCTATTTGATAAATTTAGATAATCTTCTATGAACCATGACACCATCCTTAAAAACGGATCCTTCAATATGTTTCTAAACGCCCAAGGATTTTCAACGCTATCAATCAATTCAAACATCTTTATACAATCTTCAAATGACAAGAACTCTATTTCTTCTACGACCTCACTAACTTTTCTTATATTATCTTCGGTATCTAGTGACAAAGTCTCAAAATACTCATTCAAATACATCTCTTTCTTTCTCTCTTGTTCACTTTCATCACTCAGAGTTCTCATCATGTTTTCTTTTGTATCTCGGTCTTCTAACATACTTCTTTGAAACATGGTTATGTTCTTGAACATGTTTGATACATAGCATACATTTCCTTCAAGTTTAACTATAAATCCTTGGAGTTTCAATTGGTGCAAACTTAGATAGTTATCATGTATGTCCGAAGAATAAAACACATTTGGAATAATGAGTGTTTGTTCATCAGAAACAACACTTATGACTCCAACACCTCCTATAAAAACAAAGTTGTTTTTAAACCGGTTTTTGACTCCAAATGACTTCTTAACTTTTAGATAAAAGTCTAAGTTCCCACATACATGATTTTGCAAATTCGGACTAACATACCAAATTTCATTCCAACTTTTATGATCCGTACCACATAATATGTAATCTTCCCTTTCACTCATGGTGTCCGAAGGATAATAACTTATACCTGTATCAATTGTATCCCTTATAAGTTGTGTACCTTCATCCCTTTCTTTCAGATTGCATGATCCAATAAGGTGTCTTGGTTCGTGACAATAGTAACACTTTCGGGTCTCTATGGATCTTTTCTTCACACTTCTGTCTTTTTTTCTTCTCTTCATTTCTGGAAGGATATGACACTGTTCTTCGTGGTCCAGAATAATCTTTCATTGAGTATTGCGACATATTAATAATAGAATAAAAACTGTGTGTTGTTATAAGAACAAGAGAAAAAATGAAACTTTTCAAGAACCGATTGTTGGCTCTGATACCAGTTTGTTGGCGGCGGATAAACAACAGAACAGAAAGCAAACAACTTTGAACAACAACACAATGATGAACAATATGATCGAACTATAAAACGATGACACTTGATGCTCAATGAAATAACCGAAGAGAGAATATATGGATTGAATTAAGGATAAAACAATCTTGGTAGTTTACAATCTAAGACATTGATACATATTTATACTAGATACAAATGTTCCAACCGTTGTAACTGCTTCTAGAACATAACCGTTCCATTTTTTACGCCAAGACAAACGGTTTATAACCGTTTTTGTATCAGGGACATTTCCGTCCTTTTACTTCTGCTATTAAGGCGCACCTCATGTATTTGCAGGTTTCTGTCTTGTCTTTCGATGATGTACAACTTCAACTTGAAACATCCTGACTTAATCTAATTTGACACACTTACATACAATCACATTATACTAAATATACACTTATGTTCACATACATAATACATATATAAGTTCATAGTTTATATAATCCAACATTCACATGTCCTAATCTAACCAATAATCACCAGGATGGTCGTTGACGTTCACATTGATTTTTTCATGGTCAATGTGTTTACTAGACTTGGAGAACTCCCTAATGCTTTTCTTGATCATACCCAAAAAGAATTATTGATTCCCTCTTTTGTTGATCTGTCTCCCTACTTGTATCTCCAGATTCTTGACACAGATGATATCTTGATCTCACTCGCCTCTACAACATCTTTCATGGAGCTGTCGTGGGAACCTAAATTAACGGAGATGCATAGATGAAGGCTTTGTTATGAACTGATACTAACTTGGTAATATAGATGAACTACGATGCATAGAATGTTGTAAGCTCAATAAACAAGTGAACTCCAAACCTAACTTTATGGAGTTCTAATCACGAGAACACCAATTCCAACATCTTCATCAGACACCAACGATATAGAATAAGGCGGTTTGGCTAGGGGACGGATATGAACAAACATCATTACTTCTAATTTGATTGATCATGGGTTGCAACTAAGGGAGAATTAGGTAGAAGAATTTATATTGAAAACACCCATAGATTTCCAATGGATCGAGCCGTCAGTAAAATGCCCCATTGGACAATTTTGAAAAGCCTGGAGGGCTCTTTGAAAATCTGTTTTTTAGAAGTGCTAGGTTTACACAAATAAAATGTCAGAAACAAGTTCCGAAATCAAACTCTTAAGAAATTTGGTGGGCTGTGTGAATTTTTAAATCTTAATGTTTACCAAAGGATATTTCTGTCAGAAATCCTTGGATAAATTTGTTATTTGGTTAATGGTTATTTTCTTTAAAACAAATTCGTTGGTAATTAATCTAAGACTATCTGATGTCCGTTAACTAAATTTTTTTTACATTAACTAAGAAAAAGTGCAGCCAATTCATCGCCAACTCATCATATTGCCGGTGTAATTAATCTAAGCCTATGTGTTATCCGTTAACTAAATTTTACGTTAACTAAGAAAATGTGTAGTCACGTCATCATCGCTAACTCAGCACAGTGCCATTAACTAAATTCTCTGTTAACTGGGTGTTATGGGTTAACTAAATCGCAATCATTTAACAATCATTATTCTTAATTTCTTTATAAACTATTTTTTTTATAAAAAAGCTTTAAAAATAACATTTAATTTTTAAAAACAATAAAAGCTTCATTAAATTTTAAAGAAACACATAATAAAAGACATAAAAAAGACAAACAAATAAAAATACGACTAACTGAAAGACGCTTTGTTGAGACAATCCTAAATTTGTTGTTTCTAATGCTTGAAATTTTTAACTAGCCGATTGTAGATCTTGTTAAATGAATTGATTCGTTTAGACATATACGTCCATTTGCCCAAAATATGGTCCGCTCCACGGTACTCCTCTCGTTCCATCACCTTGTGGAACTTGGCACAAACCCTCTTCCTAATAGTTTTACCTTTTTGACTATTCCCTATTGGGTTATATATATATATATATATGTGTGTGTGTGTGTAGAACACAATAGTTAAAAATAATATATAAAAATGCACAAGCAAAAATGACATATTTTTGCGACAAACTTTAAAAAAAAATATTACCAACTATCGGGTCTTTTGAAATGTGGAGCCACGCTTATGCCAAGGAGTACTCCTCATCACTACTCCACTTCTCAATGTTGTCGACCGGCTCCTCTTCGGCTTGCTTAGAGCCTTGCTTGGTACCACCACGTTTCTTCTTCGATGATTCGGGTTCGGTTGCTTGAGTAAGCGGGGCCGATAGTGGGTGTGTGTCAGCAAGAAATTGGGTTTCCGGAATGGAGATTAGCCCAAAGTCAAACTCCAAGTTTGGAGTTGATTGGCTTTCTAGTGTGCAACGATACACATTACTTTGATCATAAAACCGAGGGTCGAAAAGATTAGAAGTTTTGTTCGCGTTATTGGAAGATGGTGGGTTTGGTTGCGTGTTTGAACCAAATGCGTTCGGTTGAGCGTTGGCATAAAACGGGTGCCTTGGATCCCAAAGGTTCATTTTTTCTTTGTGGTAGTAGAAAGTGTTGAGAACGATAGGGTGTATTTTTTAGGTTGTTTGAGTGGTATTTATACAAAAAATAAATAACAAAATCTTTTTTTTTAAACCCAGCCCCCCAACGGTCTCGCCAGCCAACGACTATAAAATTCTCCTCCACGCGCTTAATTCCCGTTAACACATTAACAAATGTGGCTATTGGCGGTTATTGGCGGGATGCGTTAATGGATCGGCCCAATGTGCCTCTCGTTAACAATCCTACGTGGCGCATTATACGTCCGCTCGTTAATGGAGAATGCTCGGTCTAATTATTATGCATAAACTAACACATAAACATAAACACATTGTATTAATGGGTAAACCACATATATACGAGATGAGTTTGAATCCTAAAACCACATGAGTTTTCAACTATGACATATTAGATAAACTAATATTAACTAGGTCATCACATTTATAAATATTATAAATATTAAAAATAAATTATATTAAATTGGTAAATCACCATAACTTATTGTTGGATATAAGTTTGTTATACTTGTAAGTTTAAACAATTGAAGAATAAACAATTTATAAGTTGTAATGCAAATAAGATAAATAAACAAGCATGAAGTTATATCAAAACTGTTTTATATTGTATTCCAAATGATTTCAGTTAATTTTACAAACTCCCCCTCAGACTAATCACTAACTTTGTTGTTCATACACAAGGAATGTGTGCGATAAAATAGATCTCTAACACATGAGATCTATTTATATAAGTAACAAAACTCTATTTGCAATCAGTTGACTTCACCCAGATAGTGAGATCTAACATTCATAACAGAAAAGATTCTACAGATGTTAGCAAACATCTACGAGAATCTAACATCTGATCTATTACATTAAACATCTGTTCTAAGCTAAGTACTGTTACATTGAGTAAACCTCTGTTTCTTCAAACTGCCGTTGGCTTGTATCAAACATCTGTGGGCCACAACAGATGTTTTGTCTTCATGATCAATGGTTCGCTTCAACAGAGCTTTGGTCTTGAACAATGGTTTCATGAACTTCAACAGTGGTTCCAAGGCTTCAAATTGATCTTTCAATATCTTCGATAGATGTTCTGATTAGTGTTCAAGATTTACTATCTTTGGGAGGAGAATGCTTAATCAACTGTTTCTTGATCCGAAGGTCATGTTTTGGCTTTTGGCTATCATCTGTTCTTTTGTAGCTCCAACAAACTCCCCCTAGAACAGATGATACCAAAACAGATGTTTATTAGTTCAATCTTTATTTCTCATCAACTTCTCTCCGATTTGGCCTTTGATCTGGTGCTCAAATTTCATTGAGAGATAGTCATCTGGATCCCTTTCAAGTTCACGCCTTAGAAGGACTTTCAAATCTTCATTCTTAAGCCCATAGGCACTGTTCACAGAGATCTTTTTAACTTCTCCATTAGCTCTGACTAATGTCAATTCATGGCTTGTCTGATTAGAAGTCCATTTTAGAGTTTTGGAGTTGGATGGATTTCCTGGGGCAGATATTATTTGATGAGTTGAGGAAAATTGTTTTCCCAAGACTTGACCAAGCAGTTCTTCTGGATTTGTGTCTGGCTACCCATATAATAGTTCATTCTTGGTCCTTTCTTTTCTCATCTCGTTTTGGTACTTCTGCAGACATTTCTTTTTTCTTCTTTAGATAGTCACTGACAGTTGATGAAATTTTCTTTGTAGTGGAAAGATCTAAGAGATCAAGCAAAGATCTGATGTGGAGGTCTATTTATTCATAATTTGGCTTTCTAGGGACTGAGGGTTCGTTTTCTCTTAAAGCTTTTAGTTTCTTGTAACTTTTTTGGATTGTTGGCTCATCCCATCTAGCCATTGATTGCATAGAGCCAAAATGTGCTACTACCATCTCCTCCTTCATTCTTTTCAACTAGAGGGCCTTCTTTCAGTTGGCTTTTAGCCTACTCTCCAGTTGAGAGGAGTGGGTTTGATATCAGGATTGAGCTTTAGCTTTTCAAGCCTCATAATTTCTTCTAGAAGGGCTTCTGTAGACCATCCAGAGAATTGAGCTCTTATTGCTCTGTAAGGCTTATTCTTCATTATGTACTCCATGTAATCTTCCCTTAATGCTCTTCGAAGATTAGGGTCGCTTACAGGGCCTTGTGAAGCCTTTTTGCTGACATCTTTAGCAAAATCTTCTAATTTGTTCACTTTAGTGAACTCTTCAGATAGAATTTGCTGAGCCACTTTGTCTTCTTTCCCTTTACTTCTTTCTGTTGCAATTAAATCTACCTGTTTAAGTTTTAGCTCCAAATATTCTTTCACATTTGTAGGCTTTCGGAGATTATGCAAAGATTGGAAGGTGAACTGGCTAGGATCTTTTGTGGAATAGAAAGATTGTATCTCTTGTGACATAGTTTCTAGTTCCAATGAGTGTGAGAAGGTGATTATGGTTGTGGTGGTTGATGGAAGGGATGCGATGGTTGTGGATGGCTTTGTGGTAGTTGTGGTTTTATTGGGGGATGCTTCAGTTGTTTCTTCATCATCATCTTGGATGATGCATTTTTCTTTTCTTGATCTGGTTTGTGGTGTGGATGTGTTTGTTGGTGATAATGGGATTTTTGTGGATAGTTTTCTCTTGATAAGAAGAACTGTAGGAGTCTTTTAAGTTTGTGTAAGTATGGGTGTAACATCTGTTGTCACTTTTGGAGTGCTAACAGATGTTTAAGCAATGGGAGCACTGGTTTGGGTGGCTGGTGTTGGTTTTGTTATAATAGTGCTTTGAGGAACCTGTTGAGGAGCCTTGATTCTCTTGGATTCTTTTCCTTTCAATGATCTCCTGCACTTCAACATCTCATTAGCTTCCCTTGTATTTGTCCTCTTCTCTTTTTCAAGTGCATCTGCCTTAGCCTTTTTAGCAGCAGATGTGTCAGGTCTCTTTTGAGCTTTCTTAATAGAGGAGGGAGCTTTCTCATGTTGTCAATCTCCCCCTTTTGGCATCATCTTGTATATACTTGGGGAGAGTTGGAGTAGTACTAGTGGTTTAAAGAAGATGGTATTTGATGACCTTGATCTCTGCCTAAGTATCATTGTACATGGCATCCACCATATTTCTGATAAGCTCCATGTGCAAGTTATGGGTTGCATCAACATATTACTTTTGAAGTTGTACATACATGTTTGCATGAGTCCAAATATCTTTTGCAATTTCTGCATTGGTTGGTGGAGTCCTCTAGTTTTGCACCAAGGTCTTCAACATATCATTGATTTCATCAACTGAAGACTCTATCTTAGATACTCTCTCCATCAATTTTTTTATATCTTAACCTATCGCCTAAGTTAATAGGATTATCTGAGTACCCACCTTAGGTGGTTGTACTTGGTTTTGAACCAAGTGCCCCTTGTTCTTGGTATTGGGGACTTCCAACTGCCAAAGAGTGTACTATTGTAGACTCAATAGTTGTTGCCTTTAAGGTGGTCTTAGATATGTAACCACTGTCTAACTGTGAGATTATTGTCTTTACAGTTGTAGTGGTTGCCTCACTTGAAAACCCACCAAGTGTCACTTGTGACACAAGGAGCGTACCCTTCTCTACTTGTGAGCTAACAATGCCTTGACCTGGCCTAATCGCTTTCTATGGTATGCTCCTAGTAATAGGTGGTTGGGAGGAACTGGGTCTATCCAGGTCATTTTGGTCAATTGCATCAAGCAATGGTTGTACAGTGGATAGTATGGTTTTTGTGGGTGGTGGAGTGAAAAGTGAAGTAACCCTAGGAGAGGGGATTGAGAAGAAATGATCAAGTGAATCATCTCCCTCTTGACTTGGTTCCCCTGTGCTTACAACACTATCCTTTTGTGAGGATATGTGAGGAGTTTGGTTAGGTGAAAATGTTTGCATCTGTTGTAAGGAAGTAACAACATATGTTTGCTACTTTTGTGTTGCAGCAGGATCCTCTTATAACAACACTAAAAAACACATTACAAGAAACCCCAGTTGAGAACCCAAAACACGTACGACGCGAACCGAAATGAAAAATCAGGATTAGGGTTTGGGGGGGTTACGGGGGGGGGGGGGGTACGCCTAAACCTTCCGCGACCCGCAAAAGGTACCTATACGTGTCAAAACCAGACGTCGTCGACACCACAGGGCTAGAAACACAGCAAGGCAGGTCTAGGCGAAATAGGTCTCTCAAGCGACACGCGGGAGGTGACCACGTTTCTGTCGCGACGCGCGGGAGAGTCCAATTTTTGGTATAAATAGCTTGGCCTGGGACTTGAATTCCTGCACCATTTCGATCGAATTTTGAAATTTCCATCTCTCTGAATCTCCGTTTCTTTCTAATAGTACACCCCTAATTCGCGAAGCTCTGCCTCGTTGTAAGTATTATAACCTCCGGTTACGTATTAGTTACTCTGCCCGATTGATCTAGAGCTCCGTAACGCATGTCCAGGCTCTGCCTGACTCAGTCGTTGGAGTTCTGTCTCGGGGGGAGGGTATAGCTAATGTAAATTGGGTTATCTTACTAACACGTGTGCATTGTTTAATTTTAATAGGTTATAACCAGGAAGTCACCAGGAATTATCTAAAATAGCAATGTGAGTCATTCCCTTTTGTAAATTGTTTTCACAAAACCTCAATTATTTTAAATTATAATTAACAGTGATTGAGTATTTGTGATTCTGCAATTACTGTCGGTATGTTGGGGTTTTGTATACATAACTTGTTACTACACTGTGAGTAGTAGCATGACCACAAGTCAGGATTGACAGTACCATGGGTGGTAATTGAGTAGATGTAAACAAATGTAATTGCGGATGCCCTCAATACTGTAAAGTGATAAAAATTGTTTTGATTAAACTGGGATTCACTTGCCAGTATTTCTTGCTGATAAAACTTTTTAAAACGCGTTTCAGATAACAAAATGTGAAAGCCAAATAGAAGCCAGCTGGAGAGCACTGGAGGCTTGGAAAAGTGGCTATAAAAGTTACCTAAACAAGAAAGAAGTTTTATTTCAATAAAATAGGGTTTATCCCTACAAACATATTTGTAATGGAAACTTGGGTTTTTCCCATGTATTTATTGTTTATAAAAGTGTGGTATTTTACTCTGATAAACAATTTCCTAACTACGGTCCTGATGTATTTTCCGCTGCCAAATTAATAAACATCGATACCACTAATACTGTCCCACGGCCGCCCGCTCTCGGGGTAGGGGTCGGGAGTTGCGACAGAGAGTGGTATCAGAGCTACAGCCACTGATTTAAGCCACAGAAGTGTTCTGCTAACACCAAAATTTTATCATTCATGTTAGGAAATAATCTATGTGATTATGTGTATACATGTATATTATTGTTTTGTGTTATTTGACAATTTGTTAGTTTACAGTATGAGTGATCAAGGTCCGTCTGACGCCTATCGTCACCTGGCTAGTTCTCCCAAAAGTGAAGGAACTTCCTCACAGCCTACTCCTTCGGGGTATTTTGCTGACACTGAAGAAGGAATCTTCATTTTTAAGGCGCAATCCGAAGAACCATTCCCTTCGAAAAAGAGAGGATGGTTCAGTCGGGGAGCACATGAGCGCAGTAAGCGAATGAGAAAGTTACAGCAGCAAAAGGCTTTAGCAGCAGCCAATAGGGAAATGAACGCCCAGACCCAAGACATAGTTAATAGACGGTTGGCAAACTTTCATATACTAGCCACCACTGCAGCAGATCCAAACCTAGACCAGATAATTGCACCGCAACCATTACCACTGTTCCCAACCTAACCAATGGAGATAGAACCGAACCAAGGAGACCAAATTCCTATACCTGCATTTGATCCTAACGAGATACCTAGAATTCCAGCACCTAGTCCTCTAATGTATGATCCATGGGAAGATAACCATAGGGATTACCAAGAACTATATCCACAGGGAGAATCGATACCAAACCCCATAGCACAATATACCAACCTAAACCCTCTAGATCCATATTGGAATGCCGATCAGTATGTCCAGGAGATACTAGACAACCCATACCCATATGGAGAACCTATGCCCCAGTACCCTGACCCAATACCCACACCACTGCCAACCATGAGTGAAGCGAATGTGCAGGAACTCCGCTCATTTGGTGAGGAATTAGTTGAGGGAGGAGAGAGGATAAAACAAATAGGAGAGAAGCTCGTGTGGAAATACGACGAGCGAGAAATGAAATACTGGAACCACCCCTAGCAATAATAATAATAATAATAATAATAATAATAATAATAATAATAATAATAATAATAATAATAATAATAATAATAATAATAATATAGATATATAATTGTGTGTAGTTTGAAAAAAAAATATAGATAACCTAATACCTATCGATGCATAACTAGTAGTGTTATTAAATTCCAGTTGTAGATTGTAATAGATATATATGAAAAAGAGTAAAATGTCGCAATGCTCAACGATTTTGATCAATGTGTTTGCGTGATTGTTTGCAATTAAAATTTTTATTCTGTGATATTAATACCTGATAAATGTTTGTAATCCAGATGGACAACGAAGTAAATCAGGAAAACCATAATAAAGATAATAATGGGAACCAAATAGATAACAGTGCCATCCAACACATAGTAGCACAAGGGATTATAGACGTTATGCCATATATTATCAAGACTGTTAAGGAAGCAGAAAATAATAAAACTAACAGTGGAAGTAAACGACCACCTACTGAACCCAGTCACAGCATGAATAATGGACCGTTAATTCAATTACCTATTCTAAAAAGAAGAAGAACCATGTCATATGGTTGTTCTTACAAAGAATTCTGGTCCTGCAAACCAATAGAATTCTCTGGCAATGAAGGAGCCATTGCATCCCTACGTTGGATAGAAAAGACAGAAGCAGTCTTAAAAATAAGCAAATGTGCAGAAGAAGATAAAATTATGTTTGCCTCTAATCTTTGTAAGAATGCAGCCTTAGAATGGTGGAATACTATTCTCTAGTCTAGGGGAAGTGACAAAGTATATAATATGGAATGGACTGATTTTAAGAACATGGTTGAAAGAAAATTTTGTCCTCCCAATGAAAAGGAACAAATTGCCAATAAATTCCTAAACCTTAGAATAACTGGAGTAGACTGCAAGGGTTACACTACCGTATTCTTCGAATATGCTAGAATAGTGCCAACCCTAGCCTCACCAGAACCAGTATTAATCTCCCGTTACATCTGGGGATTAATTAGTGAAATCAGACACGTAGTCAAGGCAGCTAGACCACAAACCATAGAAGAAGCAGTAGAATTAGCAAATACCTTGACTGATGAATTAGTACGTACGCAAGAAGAAAACCAGAGAAAGAACCTAGCTCAAAAACTTACCCAGGAATTTCGCTACGGTAATTCCAACCGTGGGAAAAATATAGGTTCTACTTTCGCACCTTACTATAAGTACTGCAAGAAGAAGCATTCGGGAAGATGTTCCATATAGTGCAACTTCTGCAAAATATCAGGACACAAGGAAGAAGACTGCAGGAAGAAACCCAGTAATGGGATATGCTTCAATTGTGGTGAGAAGGGGTATATCAAACCAAATTGTCCGAAACTAGCTCCAGCAACAAGCAGCAAAACTACCAAGAACGCTAGAGCATTTGTTCTGACAGCTGAAGAAGCCAAAATGATTCCGGATGTAATTGCCGGTACGTTTTTAGTTAATGATATTTTTGCTAAAGTATTATTTGACTCTGGTGCGAACCAAAGTTTTATTAATACTTCATTCTGTAAACTTCTCAATCAACCATTAACTAAACTCCAACAAGAATGCCTGGTAGAAACGGCAAATGGAGAATCCATTAAGATTTCTGAAATCTTGCAGGGAGCAAGAATAGAAATTTTAAACCATAAATTTATTGCTAACCTTTACCCAATGAATCTGGCTGGATTTTATATCGTATTAGGAATGGATTGGTTAGTAGCCAACCATGCCAGTATTCTATGTGATCAAAAGTCAATACAAGTAAGTTCACCAAAGGGTGAAAAGATCACAATTAAAGGAGATAAGCCAACTAGGTCCACAAAATTCATCTCTGTGATGAAAACAGCAAGCTATGCCAGGAAAGGATCCCTAGTGTATATGATTTCCATAATCATTAACACTAAAGGAAAATAATTGAAAGATATTCCCGTAGTATCTCAATTCTCAGATGTTTTTCCCGAAGAGCTACCGGGACTACCGCCAGATAGGGAGGTGGAATTCAGAATTCACCTGCTACCAGGGACAGCACCGATTGCCAAGGCACCTTACCGTCTAGCACCAGCAGAAATGCAAGAACTGAAGAAACAGTTGGACGAACGTCTGGAGAAAGGTTTCATACAGCCTAGTTTATCACCATGGGGAGCACCAATCTTGTTTGTCAAGAAGAAGGACGGATCAATGCATATGTGTATTGATTACCGAGAATTAAACATTTAAGATCGTTTTCAGACCCGAACGAGTCGATCAGAAGAGTTTTGCACAGTTTGAAAGGCGGAAACAGACAAACTGAGGTCAATTCAGCAAGATTATCACTTAAAACTGTCGTATTAATGATCTGATAACGTTTTACAATGAGACGACACTTCGGCAGCACTTCGTGGCTCAACCGGAAAACTATTACAAATGAATTCGCTTGAAGGATATATATAGTATCCAGATTTCACTTGAATGTGGCAAGATGTCAGTTCAAGCGAAATCACTTAAGTTGATTTCGCTTGAAACTGTCCAAGTCACTTTCAAGCTAAATCATCAATTTCAAGCGAAAACATCTATGTCTAACCCTAAAATCTGATATTTTCTCGTACATTGCACCCTGATCTATCATTCTATAAACAAGACTCGATACAAGACGAAGTCGACAGACGCATGCACTAACAGACTCCCCCTCGAATGTTGACGAGTCTTAAAGTGTCGAGTCTTCGCATCTTCAGTCTTTATCAGTCCTCTCGAACTCTCTAAAGTATCTTGACACTATAAAACATCCTCAAATCTCTCTCTTCTCTTTCTATTCAAAATCACAATCTCATGATCAGAACCTGGCTCTTTGTCATTCAGACTTCCCCTCTCAGTAAGCTGGGATTGTAGTCTGGAATTCTTGTTTCCAAGATCGTAACCTGGTTCTTTGCTCTTTCTATAGGTTCAAGATCAATTCCTGACTCTATCATTACCTGCACAAATCTCTACCTCAAAATAAATTTTCTGATGATCACTTGTAAAAACAATCTTACCATCTAATAAACCACTTTCAGGAATAAAACAATCAAATAATGATTTTACAATATAGATCTCTGATGAACCACTAGAAGATATATCATTTTTCTTATCAAAACAAACACACTCTCCCAAACCATCTGTTCATCATGTTTAGCACTCGGAATTTTGAAAATTAGCTCTTCAACACCAGTTGTCAAAAATCTTTTTGTATTTTACAAAAAAAATTATGCTAAAACACACTGAAAATCTTTTTGGATTTTTAAATGTAAAGAAATGCAGTAAAGAAATATTTACAAACAATATTTTTGTGAGTTTGTGTAAGAGGATCATATCAGTTTTTGAGACAAATCACCAACACCGTTAAGCTTTAAACATTTTAAGTTTTAAACGATTCACTTAAATTGTCAGTATACTGATCCACTTAAATTTTCACACAAAGTTCAAATGCTTCGAGATACGAGATTAATGTCTTAGATACTTAAACTTAATCGCGTGTCCCACCTCAGAATATACTCCCGTATCCAGATCCCAATATTCAGTCTTACATGTGAGTATACCACAGATGATATCTGTAAGGGGTTATATTGCGAAAACCGTGAGAGCTCAGGTCAGAACTTCCGTTCAGCAGAGAGATGACGGCTCGACTTTTGGTGTGTCCCCTTTAGAGGATCTTTTTTACAACAGCATTGATTAGCAATTTTATTGTCTCATCATTTATGCTGAGGGCGGCGCTATATTTCAAGCAAGCAGTAAAGTATTCTCCGGGGACTAGGCCATTGCTTCCGCATTATCAGAAGTCACGGGATAATACCCCAGATATCACTGAGCATAAAGACCTAGTATCTCAGAAAGAGGGACCTTTCAAACAAGATTTCGGGGGTTACCCATATATCCGAGAGATGTTTCCCCATGATATAAGCAAGTTTGAAATTTAGGTTTATATCTTGTCACAATCTACTAAATGTGCGAAAACCTACTGGCACATCATCAGTGAGACCGTTTATCACATTTTAACTTTCCATTTCTTTAGCATGTTGTGATAGTCCACTGATGTACTATCATTTCCTCTTCTTTGACACAAAACTCATTTTTGAAATTAATAATGTTTTTGTATTTTTCAAATTTTCAAATGTTTTTGGATTTTCTAAAATTTCTTACTCCCCCTAAAATGCAAACACATTTTAAAAAATTTGAAAACAAACTGTACAAACAACGTGACAACTGATATCGAATCGCATCAATTCGCCATCCACTTGGCATAAACAATCAGAACTCCCCCTCACAACAAACTATTTCCCCATTGATTTCAAAACACTTAAGTTTGTTTTAATCAAATAGTTTTTCCGGAAAATAAGTTTTGTTGATTTTACCACTTGTAGGTATTAAAACTTGTAAATTAGGGGTTCATCATCTTGTTTTTTCAACTATACCACTTGTAATAATAGTTCAATCAAGCTCAACCTAATGACCTTGATTAACCTATTTATAAAATCACAACCTCTTTTTCAACCTCATGGCTTACCAACCAATACCATTTGTAGATTGAATTCTCAAAATTCCGATTCCTACTCCTCACTTACCAACCTGGGAGTTCTGGCAAGTCACACTTGTGACCAAATTTCAAAAACAATATAAGAAAGATGCCGATTCCTGCTCCGCGATTACCAACTTGGGAGCTCCGGCAAGTCCACAGACTTACTGTTCGTAATATGTACCATCCCAGTCACAAACTAGGGATGGTTCAACTTTATCTTTCTTCGTCTTCTTCTCGTAAAACTCCTTCACTCCTTTGACCTTCCTGTTAATCATTTTTCCAAAAATATGGTGAACTTTGGAGTTAAATGCCTTTTCAACATCAAAATCATTCTTTTCTGAGAAAAACTGATTTGATATCTCAACTTTACCAACTTTCTTTTTAAAATTTTCAGCCCATAGTGGTGGAAAATTAACATCATCCACAGTCGGCACTGCTTTTTCACTTTTAATCTCAACCTGTGGCTCATCTGACTTTGTGGAATCAGATTCATCGCCAGAAGATAGCTCCTCTGATTTTGAAGTATCAGAATCATTGCTAGAACTACCATCAGACTTCTTAACAACCCATTTCTGGTTGTCAAGATTTCCTTTCTTTTTGTAAAATCTGTTTGAACATTCACCAATCTCAAAAATTGAATTTTTGAATAGTTTTGTTCTATCAATTAGTGGTTCAAACTCAACTTCTTTGTTTTTCAAGTTACGAGAAACTCCCTGTTTTGATTTTATTGCCTTTAAACAATCTTTGGCAATATGTCCAACATTGTTGCATTTGAAACAGGTTCTCGTTTCTTTCATCTGATCAACAAACTTCATCTCTTCTTGCTTCTTAGCAAGGAACTCTTTGTTAGATTGCTTCCAGAATGGACTCTTTTGTTCCTCTTCAGCAGACATTCCTGCAACAAATATCATTTTCGATTTAAAATCACGAACATATTTTTCATTTTTCTGATGGAATAAATCCAAGACCTTTCTTTTTGAAATTACCGTTATGGTTTGGTTTCTTTCGAAAACCAGAACTGTAACCTTTTTTCTTGTTTTCTCTTTGTTGAACTCTTGAAGTGTACTTTTTAGGTTTATCATTAAGATTTACATCTTTTATTTCAGAAATATTAATTTCTGTTAGTTTGAAAACCTTTTTTTATCATTTTAGATTTGACACCTCTTATTGGAAATTCCTCATCAAAATATAATTTGTCAGAACCATTCAAAGTATATGCAACTTTAAACGTTTCATCATTCAAATTAGATTTTGATAACAGGAATTCTTTGTTGTAAATCCTTTTAACTGAAGACTTTGAACTATTGACTGTCGAACTCGAACTTTCAGAACCAGACTTTGACTCTAACTCTGACTTTGACTCCTCAGTTTCATCTTTATCCAACACCTGATCGACCACTTTCTTTAATAATTCGGACTCATGATCAGTGTCAGATGATGTATACGTGACATCAATATTTTCTGGCAAGTTAACTGTAGACTCCGACTCCCACTGTAAATTTGTTGCCTTTTCGACTCTTTCTGAATTTGGATTTCTAGGAGAATATCCATTTTCAAGCGGGGGTGGACACTTGTTGTAACTGAAACCTTGTTTCTTACCAGAAGTCTTTACTTTTGAATCCTTCTTCTTTTCTTTCTTCATTTCAGGAGTCTTTTCCTCAGATACCTTTTGTTCTTCTGTTACTTCATCATCTTCAAATGCCTTCAAGCCTTCAGCTGTTGGATAGATCCTGTCAATAACATAAGAAGTACATGAGTAACTTTTCAACAAACGATTAACTCTCTCAGTTTCAATTCGTTGTGTTTCTAATTTCTGCTCAAGCACAGCACACTTCTCAATATAGTTATTCACAACTTTCTGCTTTATCATGAAAGCTCCCTGAAGTGTCTTCATTGCCGTTGCCTGTTCTTCACTTGTTTGATTGTATTGATTCATAGCTTTGTTCAGGACATCATAAGATTCCTTCAAACTGTTCAAGTTATAAATCAATGTGCTGTTCTGCTTCTTTATAGCTTCACAAGTGTCACACTTCACAGGAATCTTTTTAGCTTCAACTTCTTCGTCAACTTTGAACTTTGGAACGTCTTTCATCTTTTGCCTTATCACTGGAACATCTTCATCATCACTACTCACTGGTGTTTTGATCTTTTTCTTTTTAACTTTTTCATCTTCACTATCACTTTCAGCCATCATTTTCAAATGATCTGCCATTTTCCTTGCCCAATACTCACGATCATCATCACTATCCTCTTCAACTCGAGCAACATACGCCTTGTGATTTGAATCTTTGCTTGGATCATAATCATCCCAATTGAAATTTGCCCAGCTAAAACCTTCAGGTAATTTTTCATCATCGTGGTTTATTAGGCATGCTTTGCTGTCAGCTGAGATATATTTATCCCAATTGAAACCTTCGGTTTGCTTTTGATCATCCTGATTCACCAAACAAGCTCTCTTTGAAGATTCTTCAATCACTTTTCTTCCATGAGCCACTTGTGGTTCTTGTTGTTGTTGAGCAACTTGATGATAGATTGCCTTCCGATAGTAATCATTGTTGTTGTTGAACGGATTTTGAGCTCCACTTGCTTCGCGGTTTTTGCACTCCCTCTTGAAGTGTCCTTTTTCCCTGCAACGAAAACAAGTGACTTTAGATTTATCAAAACCTAAAGTAGAAATATTAGCTTCACGTAAATCATCTCTTCCTGTGATCTGCTTAAATTTCTCAGCTCGTCTCAACACACTTGCTAAACACCACTTTATATCCATCAGTTCCATCTCTTCAGCATTAATCTGATCGTAATCCTCTTTTGTAAGCATTGGATTCCCGATCCGACCTGCAACAAAACTACCATAAGATTCCAATACAGTTCCCAACAAAGACATGTGACTCTTAGCCATTTCTGCTGAATAATCCTCATCATTTTCCAGATTCAATACAATATTGCATTGTAGCTTTTTGCCATTCTTTGTTGTTGAAATGTTTAGATCAAATGATGGATATGATGAAAAACTTGTGTTGCTGTTTGATCCTTTGGATGAGCTTCCAGAAGAACTCTTGGCATTATATGCTGTTTCAATCTTCGGTGACAAGTTGGTGGATTTATCACTAACACCACCTTTGTAATAAAGCCCTATGTCTTGTTCACCATCAAAATCTTTCATTCTTATAACCTTTCTCTGTTCCATCTCCTGAGCCTCAATCTTTTCAATGAATTTTCTCAATGTCAGACTGCTAAACCCTTTCTTGTTCCTTAGCATCATGAGATATGTACCCCAAGTCTCATATGGCAATGCATCAGCTAGCTTCTCAATCAATTCCTCACTATCTTTCTCGATGCTCAATCTTTTCATGTTTGCTAGCAGATTGCAATATCTTTCTATGATTTGTTTTGTTTTTTCATTCTTCAACCCACGAAACAGATCAAACTCTTTCTTCAAAAGCGACTTCTTGTTTTTAACCATCTCTTGGCTTCCATGAAACTTTGATCTTAACGCTTTCTAGATTGAATAAGAAGTTCCATTGTGTTCTAATAACACCAAGATATCTTCTTTCACAGCTTGTTGTAAAAGACTTAGCATCATTTTCTCATCTTTGTATTTTTTTTCTAGCATCTGCACTTAGATCTTTAATTGGAACAATCTCTTCGTCATCATTCATCGGTCTAATGTATTTCGTCTCGACACATTCCCAAGCATCCAAATAATTGGCTTGTACCCAATTTTCAAACCGTCCTTCCCAACCCTTATACTCCTCAATGTTCATGAGTTTAGGCGGTTTTTGCATCGTCCCAGTTTCGTTTTCCAACATCGTGTTCTGTGCAAGAGTAATCGGGGTAACCGGAGTAGCGAACGCGTTGTAAAAATCCTCGTCCGTGTTTCGGATTTTCAAAAATTTGTCAAACAGTTGATTCAAGCGAAATCACAAAATCAAACTAAAGTCCCTGTTCAAGAGAGACCCAGTTCAAGCGAAAACCTTTCAAGCGAAATATCTTATTTTGCTTGAACTACACTCTTTTCAAGCGGAATGAAGTCTTTGAAGCGAAATCAGTGTATCAAGTTGAATCACTCAAGCGAAATAACCAACTGAAGCGAAATGGCATGTTTGAAGCGAAAACAGATCAAAATCTCAAGCGAAATCCCGGTTTTCAAGTGAAATAAGAGACTGATTTCGCTTGAAGAGCTGCTGATGTCATCATCTCATACATGTTTTCAAGCGAAAACTCAATTTTAATCTAATTTAGATCGATTTTAGGCCTGAAACATTCAAGGCTTTGTAAAAATACTAATGCGCACAATCTGTGAGAATTTTAGCCGATTTTAACCGTGAAAATTTTTGAATTTTGAAAAAGAAGGTGTAGAAATCAGAATTTTCGACTGAATTGGTAATAACTCTTCTTCCTGAGCTCTGATACCACTTGTAAGATCGTTTTCAGACCCGAACGAGTCGATCAGAAGAGTTTTGCACAGTTTGAAAGGCGGAAACAGACAAACTGAGGTCAATTCAGCAAGATTATCACTTAAAACTGTCGTATTAATGACCTGATAACGTTTTACAATGAGACGACACTTCGGCAGCACTTCGTGGCTCAACCGGAAAACTATTACAAATGAATTCGCTTGAAGGATATATATAGTATCCAGATTTTGCTTGAATGTGGCAAGATGTCAGTTCAAGCGAAATCACTTAAGTTGATTTCGCTTGAAACTGTCCAAGTCACTTTCAAGCTAAATCATCAATTTCAAGTGAAAACATCTATGTCTAACCCTAAAATCTGATATTTTCTCGTACATTGCACCCTGATCTATCATTCTATGAACAAGACTCGATACAAGACGAAGTCGACAAACGCATGCACTAACAGAACAAGGTCACAATTAAAAATCGGTACCCATTACCGAGAATCGATGAACTGTTCGATCAACTTCAAGGAGCTCGATTCTTTTCTAAGATCGATTTACGCTCAGGATATCATCAATTGAAAGTACAGGAAGAGGACATTCCTAAAACTGCTTTCAGAACAAGGTACGGTCATTATGAATTTACAGTCATGCCATTTGGTTTAACCAATGCCCCAGCCGCATTTATGGACATGATGAACAAAATATGTAAACCATATCTGGATAAATTCATAATTTTCTTTATAGATGATATTCTTATTTACTCTAAAAGTAAATAAGATCATGCAGAGCATTTGTCTATACTCCTGAAATTGCTGAGAAAAGAAAAGCTTTATCCTAAATTCTCAAAATGTGAATTTTGGTTACAAGAAGTGCAATTCCTTGGACATCTAGTTAATCATGAAGGAATTCATCTGGATCCCACAAAAATCGAGGCGATTGCTAAATGGAAAGTCCCTGAATCACCAACGGAGGTGAGAAGTTTTCTTGGACTGTCAGGTTATTATAGACGGTTTATCCGAGATTTTTCTAAAATAGCTATTCCATTAACCAAACTGACCTGCAAATAAGTTAAGTTTGAATGGGGACCAAACCAGGAAGAAGCTTTTAGAATTCTTAAGCAAAGATTAACCAACGCATTCATACTCGCGTTACTAGAAGGAACTGAAGACTTTATAGTCTATTGTGACGCTTCCAAGTTAGGATATGGATGTGTGTTGATGCAATGTCAAAAGGTTATAGCCTATGCCTCCAGAAAACTTAAGAATCATGAAGAGAATTATACAACTCATTATTAGAGTTAGGATACATAATTTTTGCCCTTAAGATTTGGAGACACTATCTTTACGGTAGCAAGTTTACTATTTTCACTGACCATAAGAGTTTAAGATATGTTTTCGGGCAAAAAGAGTTAAATAAGAGACAGAGACGCTGGATGGAAATTCTTAGTGATTATGATTGTAGTATCCAGTATCATGCAGGAAAGACTAATGTAGTAGCTGATGCTTTAAGTCGAAAATATCATGAAAAGCTAAGACGAGTACGTTCTCTCAAATTAAATCTGCAGATAGATTTAAATGAGCAAATTAGAAAAATACAGAAATCAGTAATCAAGGACGATACTGAAAGATTAAAAGGAATGATTAAGGAATTAGAACAAGGAACGGATGGAATTTGGAGATTCCATAAGAAAAGAATCTGGATACTCAAACAAGGAAACCTACGCCACCGAATTTTAGAAGAAGCCCATAAGTCTAAGTATACAATACATCCTGGAAATGATAAGATGTATCAAGACTTAAGAAAGAATTTCTGGTGGATAGGAATGAAAAAGGATATAGCACCCTATGTTGCCAAGTGTCTAACATGTTCACAAGTTAAAGCCGAACATCAAAAACCTTCAGGTTTATTGCAGCAACTAGAAATGCCAATATGGAAATGGGAATTGATAACAATGGACTTTGTTACCAAATTACCTAAGACAAGAAAAGGTAATGATACAATCTGGGTGATTGTAGACAGATTAACCAAGTCTGCTCATTTCTTACCAATGAAGGAAACGTTCAGTATGGAACAACTAGCCAAGTTGTATGTAAATGAAATAGTTTCATTACATGGAATTCCTTTATCTATTGTTTCTGATAGAGATAGCCGTTTTACTTCTCATTTTTGGACTAGTTTCTAAAAGGCAATGGGAACCAAGTTAAATCTAAGCACAACTTATCATCCTCAAACGGACGGACAAAGCGAAAGGACAATTCAGACAATGGAGGATATGCTTAGAGCTTGTGTAATTGATTTCGGAGGAAATTGGGACGATCATTTACCATTAATAGAATTTTCCTACAATAACAGCTATCATACTAGTATCAATGCTGCACCATTCGAAGCGCTTTATGGACGAAAGTGCCGAACTCCAGTCTGTTGGGCAGAAATTGGAGAAAAACAACTGTCTGGACCAGAAATAGTACAAGAAACAACGGACAAGATTATTCAAGTCAAGAAAAGACTAAAAGCAGCACGGGATCGCCAAAAGAGTTATGCTGATAACAGGCGCAAACCGTTGGAATTTCAAGTAGGAGATAAAGTGTTATTAAAAGTTTCTCCATGGAAAGGAGTGGTCAGATTCATAAAAAGGGAAAGCTAAGCCCCCGGTATGTCGGACCTTTTGAGATTATTTGATGGATAGGACCAGTAGCTTACCAACTACGACTGCCAGAGGAAATGGTAGGAATACACGATGTTTTTCATGTATGTAATCTCAAGAAATGTCTAGCAGATGAATCATTAGTGGTACCTCTTAAGGACAAAGAGGTAAATGAGAAACTTAAGTTTATAGAGAAACCCCTGCAAATTGAAGACAGAAAGATTAAGAACCTCAAACACAAGAGATTAGTTCTAGTCAAAGTAAAATGGGATTCCAAGAGAGGACCAGAGTACACTTGGGAGCTCGAGTCAGATATGCAAAAGAAGTATCCACACCTATTCCATTGAATCTCGAGGCCGAGATTTAAAACAAGGTGGGGAGGATATAACAACACTCAAAAACACATTACAAGAAACCCTAGTTGAGACCCCAAACAGGTACGACGCGAATCGAAACGAAAAATCAGGATTAGGGTTTGGGGGGGGGGGGTCATGGGGGGTACCCCTAAACCTTCCGCGACCTGTGAAAGGTACCTATACGTGTCAAAACCAGACGTCGCCGATACCACAGGGCTAGAAACACAGCAAGGCAGGTCTAGGCGAAATAGGACTCTCAGGCGACACGCGGGAGGTGACCGCATTTCTGCCGCGATGCACCGGAGAGTCCAATTTTGGGTATAAATAGCCTGGCCTGGGACTTGAATTCCTGCACCATTTCGATCGAATTTCAAAATTTCCATCTCTCTGAATCTCCGTTTCTTTCTAATAGTACACCCCTAATTCGCGAAGCTCTGCCTCGTTGTAAGTATTATAACCCCCGGTTACGTATTAGTTACTCTGCCCGATTGATCTAGAGCTCCGTAACGCATGTCCAGGCTCTGCCTGACTCAGTCGTTGGAGTTCTGTCTCGGGGGAGGGTATAGCTAATGTAAATTGGGTTATCTTACTAACACGTGTGCATTGTTTAATTTTAATAGATTATAACCAGGAATTATCTAAAACAGTAATGTGAGTCATTCCCCTTTTGTAAACTGTTTTCACAAGACCTCAATTATTTTAAATTATAATTAACAGTGATTGAGTATTTGTGATTCTACAATTACTGTCGGTATGTTGGGGTTTTGTATACATAACTTGTTACCACACTGTGAGTAGTAGCATGACCACAGTCAGATTGACAGTACCGTGGGTGGTAATTGAGTAGATGTAAACAAATGTCATTGCGGATGCCCTCAATAATGTAAAGTGATAAAAAATTGTTTTGATTAATCTGAGATTCACTCGCCAATATTTCTTGCTGATAAAACCTTTTAAAACGCGTTTCAGGTAACAAAATGTGAAAGCCAAATAGAAGCCAGCTGGAAAGCGCTGAAGGCTTGGAAAAGTGGCTATAAAAGTTACCTAAACAAGAAAGAAGTTTTATTTCAATAAAATAGGGTTTATCCCTATAAACATATTTGTAATGGAAACTTGGGTTTTTCCCATGTATTTATTATTTATAAAAGTGTGGTATTTTACTCTGATAAACTATTTCCTAACTACGGTCCTGATGTATTTTCCGCTGCCAAATTAATAAACACCGATACCACTAATACTGTCCTCTCGGCCGCCCGCTCCCGAGGTAGGGGTCGGGGGTTTCGACACCTCTGGCATATGAACCTCCAGAGTGACCTTCTTTTTGGTTATTTCTTTTGGGTTTGGTGATGGGAGTGGATATGGTTGTTGTGAAAATTTCTGATGTGGGTACCACGGTGTGGGTTAGTCACTGTTGGCAGGAGCAGTGGGCTCAGCAACACATGTTGAAACATCTGTTGCTTGTGTTTCTAAAACATTTTGTTCATCTGCATTTTCTTGACCTTTGGTCATCATGCGTGTGAATGTTTCATTTGAAATACTATTTATTTGCAAGGTTCACCTTGTGCAAAAATGTTTTGTGCCAAAACCCTTTGTAAAATATGTGACAACTGTGTTCTGTAATCGATGTACGATGTAAAACAATGATGATTATTAATGAAACAATGTGCTTTGGTGTTATTATATGTGTTTTGGTGTTTCTATGTGTGTAATTGTGTTTAGTGATTTTACAATTTGATTCGATTCCATTTTCAAGCTCTAAATCGCTTTCTAGAAGGTTATACGCAAACTGGTGCTTAAACACAGTCAGTATAACGTGAAAAACAATCCGGAATAGTGACATAGGCTTAACATACCTTAAATAACCTCCACATAACTTAGAAATAAGTTTTGAATGGTTTGGTGTGTCGAAATCAACTTTGTTCGATCGCAAGGACTATTTGTGTCAAACTGCGAAACTATGCCGATTTGTATAGTAACGAACATTCCGGAACTTGATCATAAGTTAAAAATACCCTAAATAACCTTTACATAGCTTAGAAATAGGCTTTGAGGGGTTCGGTATGCTAAAATAAACTTTATGCTCATTCAAGGACTAAAAGCGTCAAAAAGTGCATAAGTTTGCATTTTCGCGCATAACTTATGTTCTGAATACATCCGGACCTCCAAAAATATATGTAAGCATTAAAATATTTTATTTTAGTGTTTGGCATAGGAAAATTCCATTCGTCGCTTAATTTGGATCGATTTTGCGTTCGTTACAACTTCCGTCGTAATTAACCGAACAACGCAACCGTACGACCAAATGAACCGACATCCGAGATATTTTTTAGCACATTTTAAGTTCCCTATACTTTAACTTCATTTTAGAGCTTTGAAATGGGGTTAACGGGGCTTAAACATGTCAAAAATGCATCAAATATCAAGTTTGGGGCTTCAGGGGCCTGTTCTGCCATTTTTGAAACTTGGCTGGTCTGCACAAGGCTTACTGTCACAACCCCCGATCCCTATCAGTCCCGGGAACGGGCGGACGTGATCACAGAGTTTGGTGGTATCAGTTTTATTTAGTCTTGCAGCGGAATTTACATCAGGACCGTAGTTAGGAAATGTTTATCAGAGTAAAACCACCATATTTTATAATATTAAACAAATGGGATGAAGCCCAAATTCATAGTACACACGTTTTCATAGGAATAAATCCTATTTTATTTAATAAAAACATCTATTTTATTTTAGGTAACTTTATTGCCACTTTTCCAAGCCTTCAGTGCTGTCCAGCTGGCTCTTATTGGCTTCACATTAAGTTACCTGAAACACGTGTTTAAAATATTTTATCAGCAAGAAATACTGGTGAGTGAATCCCAGTTTAATCAAGTTTATATAAAAAGTCACAGTGAACAGTATTGAGGGCACATCCGCAATTACATTTGTTTCCAAGATATAACAATTAACATCAGTGGTACTGTCATACTCAACTTGTGGAAATGTTACTCCTCGACCAGGTGGTAACAAATTTTGTATACAAAACCCCAACATACCCACTATAATTGTATTCTTACAAATACTCAATACGGTTATTCGCAGGGAAAGATATGTAAGGTTTTGTAAAACAGTTCACAAAAAGGTTTACAAAAAGTGGATCAACTCACAAAAAGGTTTACACAAAAAGAAAGATTACTCACATTGCTATCTTAGATTTTGCGTGAGGGTTTCCTGGATATAATCTATAATTTATACAAATGTACATTGGTTAGTACCATAACCCTTTGAAATTATTAATAATACCCTCCCCGAGACGGCATTCCAACAACTACGTCGGGCAGAACCACGACAGTTGTTACGGAACCCTAAATCAATCGGGCAGCGTAACTATTATGAAACCGGGGTTATAATACTTACAACGGAGCAGAACTTCGCTAATTAGGGGTATAATACCTAAAATATTATGCCTATACTTTCAGAATTCGAGATTGAGAAGTGTGAATGAGCGACGAAAATCGTAAACTGATGTCTGCTATTTATAGTAAAAAATTGGCCAGCCTTGCGCACCGTAACACTCTAACCGTTGCGGTGCGTAAGCACCTTTGCGCACCGTAACACTCAATCCCTTGCGGTGCGCAAGGGACACGTTTTCACCCTAGGTCAGCCACGTCTGGGACTAGCCTAGCTGAGTCAGTAGTTTCGTAAATTTCAAGTTTGACAACGAGTTTTGAAGATAATCGTGACTAGGGTTTACCCCCCCCCCCCCCTGAGTTTTAGGGGCCCTGATCCTGATTCCAATTGTTCTGAAAATTTTAGGGTTTGTGCAGAATCACTTGGGAGTCTCAATTAGGGTTTCCTATTGGTCAAATTAATTTAATAAATATGACTTTTGATGAGAGTTGTTACATTCTCCCCACCTTAATAAAAATCTCATCCTCGAGATTTACTGGAATAAATGCGGATATTTTCTTTTCATTTGTAGAAAATGAGCTGACTTAGTTAGCTTATCTACAATCATCCAGATTGTATTATTTTCTTTCTTAATAAACTTAAAAGTGCATGCAAATGTCTTGCATGATCTTCTTTTCTCTTAGAGTAAATTTGAATATCATCTATGAATAAAATTATGAATTTATCCAAATATGGCTTACATATTTGGTTCATCATGTCCATAAATGCAGCTGGGGCATTTGGTTAAACCAAATGGCATGACAATAAATTCATAATGACCATACCTTGTTCTAAATGTGGTCTTAGGAATGTCCTCTTCCTGTACCTTAAATTGATGATATCCTGACCTTAAATCAATCTTAGAGAAAAATCGAGCTTCCTTGTAGTTGATCAAACAAATCATCGATTCTCGGTAATGGGTACCGATTCTTAATCGTGACTTTGTTTAATTTACGGTAATCAATGCACATACGCATTGATCCGTCCTTCTTTTTAACGAATAATATCGGCGCTTCCCATGGAGACGAACTCGGTTATATGAATCTTTTCTCCAATAATTCATCTAATTGTTTCTTTAATTCCTGCATTTCGGCGGTTGCCAAACGGTAGAGTGCTTTGGCGATGTTCCTGGTAGCAGGTGAATTCTGAATTTAACTTCTCTGTCTGGAGGTAGTCCTGGTAATTCTTCTGGAAAGACATCTGAAAACTAAGATACTACTGGAATGTCTTTTAGTTCTTTTCCTTTAGTGTTAGTGATTATAGAAATCAAATACACTATAGAACATTTTCTTATAAAACTTGCAGTTTTCATCACAGAGATGAATTTTGTGGATCTAGAGAACTTATCTTCTTTAATTGTGATCGTTTTACCTTTAGATGAATTTACTTGAATTGACTTTTGATCACATAAAATATTGGCTTTATTGGCTATTAACCAATCCATTCCTAAAACAATATCAAATCCGGCTAGATTCATTGGATAAAGGTTTGCCCTAAACGTTTGTTTTAAAATTTCTATTCTTGCTCCTTGCAAGATTTCAGAAATCTTAATGGTTTCTCCATTAGCTGTCTCTACTAGGCATTCGTGTGGTAGTTTAGTTAATGACTGATTTAGAAATTTGCAAAACGATGTATTAATAAAACTTTGGTTTGTACCAAAGTCAAATAATACTTTAGCAAAGACATCATTAACTAGAAACGTACCAGCGATGACATCTGGAATCATCTTGGCCTCATCTGCAGTCAGAACAAATGCTCTAGCATTTTTAGTATTCTTGTTGTTCGTAGCTGGAGCCAGTTTTGGACAGTTTGGCTTGATATGACCTTTTTCTCCACAGTTAAAACACAATCCATTACTGGATTTCCTCCTACAGTTCTCTTCATTGTGTCCTGGTGCTTTGCAGAAATTGCAGTGGGTAGAGCATTTTCCAGAATGCTTCTTTTTACAGATCTCGCAGTACGGTGCAAAGGTAGAATCTACGTTCTTATTATTTAAATTCCCAGAACGAAATTCTTGAGTAAGCCTTTGGGTTAAGTTTCTCCTCTGATCTTCTTCTCTAGTACGAACTAGTTCATCAGTCAAGGTATTGGCTAGTTCTACAGCTTCTTCTATGGTTTGGGGTCTAGTTGCTTTGACTACATGTCTAATTTCTCCAATTAATCCCCAGATGTAACGGGAGATTAATACCGGTTCTGGTGATGCAAGAGTTGGCACTATCCTAGCATATTCAAAGAATGTAGTAGTGTATCCTTTACTATCTACACCAGTCATCCTAAGGTTGAGGAACTTGTTTGCTATTTGTTCCTTTTCATTTGGTGGGCAGAATTTCATTTCTACCTTTTCTTTAAATTCTTTCCATTCCATACTATAGGTTTTATCACTTCCTCTTGTCTGAAGGATAGTGTTCCACCATTCTAATGTTGTATTCTTAAATAGATTAGAAGCAAACAATATCTTGTCTTCTTCAGCACACTTACTTATCCTTAAGACTGCCTCAGTCTTCTCTATCCAGCGTAAGGTTGCAATGGCCCCTTCATTGCCCGAGAATTCCATTGGTTTACAAGACCAGAATTCTTTATAAGAACAACCATAAGGCATGGTTCTTCTTCTTTTGGGAATAGGCAATTGAAATACCGGTCCATTGTTTACACTGTGTTCTGGTTCAACGGGTCGCTTACTGCTATATTTACTTTTATTATTAGCATCCTTAACAGTTTGAAGAATAAATGGCATAGCATCTATAATTCCCTGTGCTACTATGTGTTGGATAGCACTATTATCCATTTGGTTTCCATTGTTATTCAGATTCTCATTATCATTCTGAATATTATCGTTCTGGATTTCCGGGTTATTATCCAAATTTACTTGATTTCCTTGATCGGCCATCTGAATTTTAAACATTTATCCTATATTAATATCACAATTAATATCTTATTATAGTTAATCACATGACACGCATTTTTGCCAAAAGCGTCGATCATTGCTACTATACTCTTTTCATATACTATGCGTCTATTACACACTAGTACTGAAATAAAAATTATAATACCAATAGAAATAAAAACACACTAGTAGTAATATGCATCCGTACACACATATTTTATTTTATTTCTCATTATCAATTTTTAGAATCTTTTGGATTTCCTCATATATGTAATTCACATATTGTAATATACAGACCATTCATAAGGTCAAAGTATTCAACAAATTCACAATTCAGACATCAGGTCATAGCATTATTTAGGGAATTCCATTATTATAACATATACCTCATCTCACCCGGTCTTGCCGGAGAGGTAACCCCATCTCACCCAGTCTCGCCGGAGAGGTAACCTTATCTCACCCGGACAAGCTGGAGAGTCTATCGCAACACGCCCAGTTTTACCGAAGATGTAATTATCATAGTATTTTCCATCCATAAACTTATTTCAAATCATGATCTTAAAAGGCATCATTTATTATGATTTACATCAAGAAACAAGGAAATTTGTATTCTCATGAGGAATCATATTCTAGAACCGAGTAGTATCAATAAACAAGAAATAACAGTGGCTAAGTGTTATTGCTTATTTATCATACATGCACTGTTTTAGTCATTATCCTCACAGGATACCAATAACCATCACACTTTATTTATGCAAGCAATTGGTTTATCTCAAAGCTTCATATTAAGGCATAGCATTAAAAATTCTCTTGTACTTCTAGATCTTATTCTAGTTTTTCTTGGTTCACTTTTGTTGTTCATCCGCATGTTTATTTATCATAAACTAATATCTAGTACAATTTAAACGAACAGATTAATTGCGATTTATATATTTATTACAAACTAGAACTAAAATTCGAAATTGGTTATACATCCGTAACTTATTTTAGTCTAACTAGGTTATAGGAATATTATGCTCAACATGCTTTATGTAAAGTTTATTCTATCTCTTTCTTCTCACTAGGTTATTATCAAAGGAACGAAATTCTTTTAAAGTTTCTAACTCGTAGGTGGCATGGGTGATGATACTGGTTTGGCGGTTCAACTATAAGTTAACATTTACTGCTGTAGTGGCTAACATGTAGAGACTTGCCCATTTTTCATCTAATTTATCTTCCCAAGGTGGGTTACTGCCTATTTTCTGGTTTTCCTGAGACTTTTTCATATTCTCTTGACTTTTTCTAATAATCCGACTTCTTTTACTAGGGGTAAGTGGATTTTCATACTGTGCTTTACGGACAAATATTCCCTCCTCAATATCTGCTGAGTATCTTGAGGAATTTGTTTGAGATGAACTTCCTTTTTCTTTCGGTAAACTATCTAGTTTATGATAGATGTCCGAAATTCTTTTCTTACTCATACTGTAAACTAACAAATAGTCAATTACTATAAAACACATAATCACATAAGTTATTTCCTAACATAGAATTTAAAATTTAAGTGTCAGCAGAACACTTCTTTGGCTTGAGCCAGTGGCTAGGCTCTGATACCACCTTCTGTCACAACCCCCGATCCCTATCGGTCCCGGGAACGGGCGGACGTGATCACAGAGTTTGGTGGTATCAGTTTTATTTAGTCTTGCAACGGAATTTACATCAGGACCGTAGTTAGGAAATGTTTATCAGAGTAAAACCACCATATTTTATAATATTAAACAAATGGGATGAAGCCCAAATTCATAGTACACACATTTTCATAGGAATAAATCCTATTTTATTTAATAAAAACATCTATTTTATTTTAGGTAACTTTATTGCCACTTTTCCAAGCCTTCAGTGCTGTCCAGCTGGCTCTTATTGGCTTCACATTAAGTTACCTGAAACACGTGTTTAAAATATTTTATCAGCAAGAAATACTGGTGAGTGAATCCCAGTTTAATCAAGTTTATATAAAAAGTCACAGTGAACAGTATTGAGGGCACATCCGCAATTACATTTGTTTCCAAGATATAACAATTAACATCAGTGGTACTGTCATACTCAACTTGTGGAAATGTTACTCCTTGACCAGGTGGTAACAAATTTTGTATACAAAACCCCAACATACCCACTATAATTGTATTCTTACAAATACTCAATACGGTTATTCGCAGGGAAAGATATGTAAGGTTTTGTAAAACAGTTCACAAAAAGGTTTACAAAAAGTGGATCAACTCACAAAAAGGTTTACACAAAAAGAAGGATTACTCACATTGCTATCTTAGATTTCGCGTGAGGGTTTCCTGGATATAATCTATAATTTATACAAATGTACATTGGTTAGTACCATAACCCTTTGAATTTATTAATAATACCCTCCCCGAGACGGCATTCCAACAACTACGTCGGGCAGAACCACGACAGTTGTTACGGAACCCTAAATCAATCGGGCAGCGTAACTATTATGAAACCGGGGTTATAATACTTACAACAGAGCAGAACTTCGCTAATTAGGGGTATAATACCTAAAATATTATGCCTATACTTTCAGAATTCGAGATTGAGTAGTGTGAATGAGCGACGGAAATCGTAAACTGATGTCTGCTATTTATAGTCAAAAATTGGCCAGCCTTACGCACCGTAACACTCTAACCGTTGCGGTGCGTAAGCACCTTTGCGCACCGTAACACTCAATCCCTTGCGGTGCGCAAGGGACACGTTTTCACCCTAGGTCAGCCACGTCTGGGACTAGCCTAGCTGAGTCAGTAGTTTCGTAAATTTCAAGTTTGACAACGAGTTTTAAAGATAATCGTGACTAGGGTTTACCCCCCCCCCCCTGAGTTTTAGGGGCCCTGATCCTGATTCCAATTGTTTTGAAAATTTTAGGGTTTGTGCAGAATCACTTGGGTGTCTCAATTAGGGTTTCCTATTGGTCAAATTAATTTAATAAATATGACTTTTGATGAGAGTTGTTACACTTACGGACCGTAAGCCATTAACCATATGGTCCGTAAGGACCTCCCAGATCAGAAAAATCTGTTTAACAGCCTGTTAACAGCTGTTAACCACTCATAATCCAATTGCACTTGGCTCTTCCTGATGATGGGGGGCCAATTTGATGTACCATGGTATTTCAACAAGTGTAGGGATGGGATTGAAGCACGATTTTCGATAAATGATCATAACGATTCAAGGAAAACTATAAGTACCCCATGATCTCAACCCCAAAAACCCACATTTGATCTGAGTTTTTCTCTAAGTGGTTGTGATTACTCACTTCCTACCTGAGATTACTTGGAATCAAATCTTGCGGGGACCCTTTGTAAGTGTTCTTTCGTTCTTTTCATTCGTTTTAGCGTTAAAGTCAAACTGCGTTTAACTTTCGGCATTGACCAGTTTATGGTCAATGTGAAGTTCGTTTGAACTTCATAACGTGAGTGTAATCACGATGGTTATAGCCCCTAGTGACTATACCTACTGATTACCACGTTATCTAGGCTCAGTGACGAGTCATAGTTTCGGCCAAAATGCGTATTCGTGCGTATTTTGTAACCAAACTACTCTTAGGTATCAAAACCGTTTGTTTTGATACCAAACTTGTTTTCTAAGTTAGTTAAGCATGTTTTAACATGCTTAGCTCATCACTTTTTAGTTTAGTGCTTGTGTAGAGTCGTAAGTCAAGCGGACTAAACACCCGCTTAGACTTTCGAACACGACCCGTTTGGTCGATCATTAGGATCCGACCAAACATGGTTAGTGACCATAGTTGCATAGGGAATAACCTTCCGAGGTTATACCTTATGGTCACCTAGTTAAGATGGTTGTATGATAAGTAGTTTATATGCCTTAGGTAATTGACCAAAATGCCCTTTTCATGCATAATTGGTAATTAAGCATATGTAACCTAAACTTTTGTCACATAACTGATTATACAACATGATTAAACTTGTATAGGCATATAATACTTGTCATAGGACTAGTTAGACGTCTCGAACGCGCATTTGCGCGCACGACGCGTTAAAGTAGCATAAGCTACCTTAATGGGTCGCGATGGGTCGAAAGCACTTAGGTTAGGTTCCGATTTAGGATGTAGGCTTTGTTAAACCATATCACATGAGTCCCAACACTCATTTGGGTTACAAGACCTCATTCTGTCCGATCTTCCGATTTAGGCGTCTATTGTTTGACTAGTGGTTCGATTACTAGGTGCTGCTTGATTTCTCTGGTTTACTCAAGTTTGTTGAAGTACTATTGATTGAGGATACCTTGCACTACATGTGAGTACATAGTTCCCCTATTTTACAACTTTCAATTGGTTTGGGGTGATTCATATGTACAAAATGTTTTCAAGGTTTAAACGATGATTCCAAAAAGGAATAGAACAATTTATACTAAACTATTAACGATTTTGATAATGTGAACGAACTTGTTGGTTGTAGTTACATAACGAACGACATTCATTAGCATTGATCAAGCCGACCAGTATTAGGTTATGGTACCATAGGATATGACAAATCCCGTTATTGCACTATACCCATGGTTCTGTGTGGGTGTTGTGGGTAACGACTGATTCTGATGATTGTTAACTTACCCTTTGGAGGTTTGTTAATGCAAGAACGAGTTGAACGATGAACGAGTCACAAAGGTTTGAATGTTATTAACGAGACGACCATATATAAGTTATCACAATTAAAACGAGGACGATTTAAACGATTTAAACGAGTAAACGATTTGGAAACGATTTGGGAACGATTTGGAAACGATTTGGAAACGATGTTAAACGATCTGGGTAAACGATTGGTTTTTGGCTAGTGTTTAGATAACGGGATGGGTGTAATGTGGTTAAAACATGGTAGATACGCCGCTGGTACTTCTTATATATAAGTGTTTTCAACATATCACATACCGTGGCGTTATTTAGTTCACTTGGGTAAACGATATTGAAACGATGTCACTCAACGATGTTTTCGAAATAATATACGAGTTTTATTAACGAGTTTATACGAGATGTTTTACAAGATGATTTTCTAAAACAAAAAGCTTTTGAGTTAAGAATCGTGGCTACGAAATTTTGTAAATTATAACCATCTTGATTTGAGTTGGTTAATCATATTGCAATATCATACACTATTTAAAAATAAGGTTTTCGAGGTATTGCAATATATGTAAACAAGCCATGATTCTGATACTCTTATAAAACCTATGTACTCGCCAGCATTTCTTTGCTGACTTTGTTTTTACATATGTTTCAGGTGTTGTTGCTTGATTGACGTTCTAGGATGCATGCGTCACATAGGATCTGGACGAGGCCTTAGTGACATAAAACAATGATAGTCGATATAAAACTTGTTTGTTATGTGTTAAAACAATGTTAATGTTTAATATTATCAATAAAACGAAACACTTTTTGTATTCATGGTTATGAAACGATAATTCTGTTACAACACTCCCTGACGTTTCCGCCACGCTTTGTTGTTTTATGTGGTTGGGGTGTGACAGAAGAGTTGGTATCAGAGCCAATGGTTATAGGGAATTAGGTTATTAGTAATTCTTTGACCTAGACTATAACTTTAGGACCCTAACACAAGTTTACTTGTGTTTAGATTTTAAAACAAAATCGTCACCTATCCTTAGGTGATAACCACAACGAGAACACAATTTTCGAATCCGCTTTGAAAACTAATCATCCGTTCTAGGATGATTGATTACTAGGTTTTGAACCCTCTATTGTAAGGTTTTGAACCCCCTAAGTTTTCAAAATCTCTTCAAAGTTTGGGTCTAAATAATGTGAACACGTGCAAACTGGAAGAGTGAGTGCCTGTACTCTGAGTTTTCTGTCTAAGGCTAGAGTGTTCGTACAAATCCACATAATCGGACCAGTCACTCTTACCTGGGAACTCTTGGGGTAAGTGTTCACTTATAGGCGAGCATGTCTTCGTGATACATTATTTTTGACCTATTTACTTTGATTAGTCACTGCGTGTCGTTTGTTTGTTCGAAGTAACGAACAAATGATCGCCTTCCTTGTGTTTTGTCGATACCTCTTTTGCTTTTCCTAATTATCAACCTCACTCGTTTCTCATATCTCCTTGTTAGACCATGCCTCCTCGACGTGAAGCACAATCCTTTACTATTGAAGAAATCGCAGCCCTGGTCTCTCAGCAAGTGGCTGCTGTGCTTCCCGGCGTTGTGACCCAAGTCCACGAGATATTCAACAACAATAATAACAACAACAATGCGCCGTGTAATTTCAAGAATTTCAATACTGCAAAGCCGCTTAAGTTTTCTGGGTCGCAAGGAGCAACTGCGCTCCTGCCGTGGTTTGAGAGTATCGAGAACACATTCAAACATGTGCAGTGTCCGAATGCGCGTAAGGTTGAATTTGCTTCGAGCGTGTTTGAGAAGCGAGCGCTTACCTGGTGGAATGGTATTATGCGTGACAGGGGTGCCGAAGTGGCATTGGCACAAACATGGGAAGAGCTTCGGGCTCTCATGATGAAGGAGTTTTGTCCCCGTCATGAAATTCGGTCTTTGGAGCGAGAGTTTGACGATTTAAAGCAAGATGGGGCTGAACACCGTGCGTACACGGATCGTTTTGAGGAACTCAGTCTATTGTGTCCCACCATGGTTACCCCTCTGGAGAAAGCAATCGAGAGATATATCGATGGGTTACCCGATTCTATTCTGGAGATTGTGACCGGTGTTAATCCTACTACCCTTCGTCAAGCAATCGAGTTGTCTGCTACCCTGACTGAGACTCAAGTCAGGAAGGGTAAACTCACCCGCAAGGGTGATATAAAGAAGGCGACTGAGTCAGGGAAGGACAAGAAAAAGGATAAGGGTAAAGAAGGTGAGTCATCGAAGAAGTCGAGGAAGCGAAAGGGTGCCCAGAATTTTGCTGTTACAGCACAGACTGCTCAGAACCCGCAGAACCCACCGGCTCAGCCACCTGCAAAGAGAGCGTATGCTGGTACCACACCACATTGTGCTCATTGCAACGGTCATCACATTGCACAACAGGCTTGCAAGCAATGCACGACGTGTGGTAAGCTTGGGCATTTGGCCAATGTTTGTCGTTTGGGACAGAATCAGGTTGCTCAGGTTCCAGCTCCAGTACAAGGGAATGCTGCTAGATTCCCACCGGGTTCATGTTTTAATTGTGGAGAGTATGGTCACTTCCGCAACAACTGTCCGAGACTGGTGAATGCTAACGCGAACCCGAATGCGAACGTCAACGTCAATGTGAATCCCGCTCGTGGGCGAGCGTACAATTTGAATGCAAACGAAGCGAGGGCCGACAACGAAGTGGTTAACGGTAGGTTTCTTGTTAACAATCGACCTGCATCTATTCTTTTTTATTCTGGTGCCGATAGAAGTTTTGTTTCTTTGTCTTTTGAGCCTTTGCTTGCGATACCTAGAACTAAACTGAGGAAACCCTTATCTGTTGAAGTTGCCACTGGTAAACCTCTTGTTCTCGATTCTATTATTCGTAATTGTCAGCTGAACCTTGATAACCATCTTTTTCCTATTGACCTCACACCGATGCAACTTGGGAGCTTCGATATTATCGTTGGAATGGATTGGTTAACCAAACACCACGTTGAGGTGGTTTGTTTCGATAAGACTGTTCGTATTCCTCTTCAGTCTGGCGATGTTCTGGAAGTTCGTGGCGAGAAACCGCCAGATGGTTTGATGGTTATGTCGTGTATGGAAGCCCAAAGGTATTTATGAAAAGGATCTGTTGCTTTTCTGGCACATGTCACGGAGGAGAAAAGCAAGAGCAAGAGTATTCAGGATATTCCGATTGTTCGGGTTTATCTGGAGGTGTTTCCTGATGAACTGCCTGGTTTGCCTCCAGTTCGTCAAGTCGAGTTTCATATTGACCTTGTACCCAATGCCAACCCGATTGCAAAAGCACCTTATCGTCTTGCACCGTCGGAGATGCAAGAGTTATCGAAACAGCTTCAAGAGTTATCTGATAAAGGATTCATCCGACCGAGCCTTTCACCTTGGGGAGCTCCTGTCCTCTTCGTGAAAAAGAAAGATGGATCTTTTCGAATGTGTATCGATTATCGTGAGCTTAATAAGCTTACCATCAAGAATCGATATCCCCTACCTCGAATTGATGATCTCTTTGACCAGCTGCAAGGTGCTTCGTGTTTTTCTAAGATCGATCTGCGTTCTGGGTATCATCAACTTCGTGTTCTCGAAGAAGATATTCCCAAAACTGCTTTTCGCACAAGATATGGGCATTACGAGTTCACTGTCATGCCTTTTGGTTTGACAAATGCTCCAGCTATCTTTATGGACTTAATGAATAGGGTATGCAAACCTTATTTGGACAAGTTCATTATTGTGTTCATCGACGATATTCTCATTTATTCAAAATCTCGAACCGAGCACGAGCAACACCTTCGCTTAACATTGGAACTCCTAAAGAAGGAACAACTTTTTGCTAAATTCTCCAAGTGTGAATTCTGGCTTAAAGAAGTTCAATTCTTGGGTCATATAGTCAATGATCAGGGTATTCATGTGGATCCATCCAAGATTGTTGCTATCAAGGACTGGAATACACCGACGACGCCTACAGAGATTCGATCTTTTCTTGGTCTTGCTGGTTATTATCGTCGATTCATTTCAAATTTCTCGAAGATTGCGGTTCCACTCACTGCTTTGACTCAGAAGAATAAACCTTTCGAGTGGGAACCCAAGCAAGAAGAAGCGTTCCAAACGTTGAAGCAGAAGTTATGTGATGCTCCTGTTCTATCTCTGCCTGAGGGAAGCAATGATTTCGTTGTCTATTGCGATGCGTCCAACTTAGGCCTTGGTTGCGTCCTTATGCAACGAGGTAAAGTTATTGCATATGCATCTAGGCAGCTAAAAGTTCACGAGAAGAACTACACGACTCATAATCTTGAGTTAGGAGCTGTGGTTTTCGCGCTTAAAATCTGGAGACACTACCTCTATGGAACGAAGTGTGTGGTTTTCACAGACCACTAAAGTCTCCAGCATATTCTTAATCAGAAAGAGCTGAATATGAGGCAACGACGTTGGGTTGAACTCTTAAACGATTATGACTGCGAGATTCGCTACCACCCTGGTAAGGCGAATGTTGTAGCCGATGCGCTTAGTCGAAAGGAGCGAGTCAAGCTTCATTCTGTTCGAACACTATCTGATCTTTAATCTCGTGTCCTTCAAGCTCAGCAATTTTGTGTTTCACAAAATTTGATAGGTAATGAATTACCACATCAGCTTGAGCTTAAGCTCGAAACGAAAGACGATGGTTTACTCTATTTTAAGGATCGATTGTGGATTCCGAAACAAGACGATCTTCGCACCTTGGCAATGGACGAATCTCATAAGTCTCGATATTCTATTCATCCAGGTGCTGATAAAATGTACAAGGATCTTCGTACTCAGTACTGGTGGCCTGGTATGAAGAAGGATGTTGCCTTGTATGTATCGAAATGCCTAACTTGTCTCAAAGTCAAGGCCGAACATCAACGACCTTCTGGCTTGCTTGTACAACCAGAGATACCGGTTTGGAAGTGGGAGAACATTGCGATGGATCTCATCACTAAGTTACCGCGTACGTCTAATGGTCATGATGCTATTTGGGTTATTATCGATCGATTAACGAAATCAGCTCATTTCATTCTGATTCGCGAGGATCTATCTGCTGATAAACTTGCAAAGATTTATGTTGATGAGATTGTGACACGACATGGTGTGCCCTTGGATATCATCTCTGATCGTGATGCTCGATTTTCATCTCATTTCTGGAAGGCCATGCAATCTGCTTTGGGAACCCAACTGAACCTAAGCACTGCTTATCATCCCCAAACAGATGGCCAATCTGAGAGAACGATTCAAACTTTGGAGGATATGCTTAGAGCATGCGTGATAGACTTTGGTGGTAATTGGGATTCTCATCTGCCACTGATCGAGTTCTCTTACAACAATAGCTATCATGCTAGCATTAAAATGGCACCATTCGAAGCTCTCTACGGTCGAAAATTTCGTTCACCTGTCTGTTGGAACGAAATTTCCTGAAGTAGGGGAGACTGTGACAACTGTGTTCTGTAATCGATGTACGATGTAAAAAAATGATGATTATTAATGAAACAATGTGCTTTGGTGTTATTATATGTGTTTTGGTGTTTCTATGTGTGTAATTGTGTTTAGTGATTTTACAATTTGATTCGATTCCAATTTCAAGCTCTAAATCGCTTTCTGGAAGCTTATACGCAAACTGGTGCTTAAACACAGTCAGTATAACGCGAAAAACACTCCGGAATAGTGACATAGGCTTAACATACCTTAAATAACCTCCACATAACTTAGAAATAAGTTTTGAATGGTTTGGTGTGTCGAAATCAACTTTGTTCGATCGCAGGGACTATTTGTGTCAAACTACGAAACTATGCCGATTTGTATAGTAACGAACATTCCAGAACTTGATCATAAGTTAAACATACCCTAAATAACCTTTACATAGCTTAGAAATAGGCTTTGAGGGGTTTGGTATGCTAAAATAAACTTTATGCTCATTCAGAGACTAAAAGCGTCAAAAAGTGCATAAGTTTGCATTTTCGCGCATAACTTATGTTTTGAATACATACGGACCTCCAAAAATTTATGTAAACATTAAAATATTTTAGTTTAGTGTTTGGCATAGGAAAATTCCATTCGTCGCTTAATTTGGATCGTTTTTGCGTTCGTTACAACTTCCGTCGTAATTAACCGAACAACGCAACCGTACGACCAAACGAACTGACATCCGAGATATTTTTGAGCACATTTTAAGTTCCCTATACTTTAACTTCATTTTGGAGCTTTGAAATGGGGTTAACGGGGCTTAAACGTGTCAAAAATGCATCAAATATCAAGTTTGGGGCTTTAGGGGCCTGTTCTGCCATTTTTGAAACTTGGCTGGTCTGCACAAGGCTTACGGACCGTAATCCATTAACCATACGGTCTGTAAGGACCTCCCAGATCAGAAAAATCTGTTTGACAGCCTGTTAACAGCTGTTAACCACTCATAATCCAATTGCACTTGGCTCTTCCTGATGATGGGGGGCCAATTTGATGTACCATGGTATTTCAACAAGTGTAGGGATGGGATTGAAGCACGATTTTCGATAAACGATCTTAACGGTTCAAGGAAAACTATAAATACCCCATGATCTCAACCCCAAAAACCCACAATTGATCTGAGTTTTTATCTAAGTGGTTGTGATTACTCACTTCCTACCTGAGATTACTTGGAATCAAATCTTGCGGGGACCCTTTGTAAGTGTTCTTTCGTTCTTTTCATTCGTTTTAGCGTTAAAGTCAAACTGCGTTTGACTTTCTGCATTGACCAGTTTATGGTCAATGTGAAGTTCGTTTGAACTTCATAACGTGAGTGTAATCATGATGGTTATTGCCCCTAGTGACTATACCTACTTATTACCACGTTATCTAGGCTCAGTGACGAGTCATAGTTTCGGCCAAAATGCGTATTCTTGCGTATTTTGTAACCAAACTACTCTTAAGTATCAAAACCGTTTGTTTTGATACCAAACTTGTTTTCTAAGTTAGTTAAGTATGTTTTAACATGCTTAGCTCGTCACTTTTTAGTTTAGTGCTTGTGTAGAGTCGTAAGTCAAGCGGACTAAACACCCGCTTAGACTTTCGAACACGACCCGTTTGGTCGATCATTAGGATCCGACCAAACATGGTTAGTGACCATAGTTGCATAGGGAATAACCTTCCGAGGTTATACCTTATGGTCACCTAGTTAAGATGGTTGTATGATAAGTAGTTTATATGCCTTAGGTAAATGACCAAAATGCCCTTTTCATGCATAATTGGTAATTAAGCATATATAACCTAAACTTTTGTCACATAACTGATTATACAACATGATTAAACTTGTATAGGCATATAATACTTGTCATAGGACTAGTTAGACGTCTCGAATGCGCATTTGCGCGCACGACGCGTTAAAGTAGCATAAGCTACCTTAATGGGTCGCGATGGGTCGAAAGCACTTAGGTTAGGTTCCGATTTAGGATGTAGGCTTTGTTAAACCATATCACATGATTTCCAACACTCATTTGGGTTACAAGACCTCATTCTGTCCGATCTTCCGATTTAGGCATCTATTGTTTGACTAGTGGTTCGATTACTAGGTGCTGCTTGATTTCTCTGGTTTACTCGAGTTTGTTGAAGTACTATTGATTGAGGATACCTTGCACTACATGTGAGTACATGGTTCCCCTACTTTACAACTTTCAATTGTTTTGGGGTGATTCATATGTACAAAATGTTTTCAAGGTTTAAACGATGATTCCAAAAACGAATAGAACGATTTATACTAAACTATTAACGATTTCGATAATGTGAACGAACTTGTTGGTTGTAGTTACATAATGAACGACATTCATTAGCATTGATCAAGCCGACCAGTATTAGGTTATGGTACCATAGGATATGACAAATCCCGTTATTGCACTATACCCATGGTTATGTGTGGGTGTTGTGGGTAACGACTGAATCTGATGATTGTTAACTTACCCTTTGGAGGTTTGTTAATGCAAGAACGAGTTGAACAAACGATTGGTTTTTGGCTAGTGTTTAGATAACGGGACGGGTGTAATGTGGTGAAAACATGGTAGATACGCCGCTGGTACTTCTTATATATAAGTGTTTTCAACATATCATATACCGTGGCGTTATTTAGTTCACTTGGGTAAACGATATTGAAACAATGTCACTCAATGATGTTTTCGAAATAATATTCGAGTTTTATTAACGAGTTTATACGAGATGTTTTACAAGATGATTTTCTAAAACAAAAAGCTTTTGAGTTAAGAATCGTGGCTACGGAATTTTGTAAATTATAACCATCTTGATTTGAGTTGGTTAATCATATTGCAATATCATACACTATTTAAAAATAAGGTTTTCGAGGTATTGCAATATATGTAAACAAGCCATGATTCTGATACTCTTATAAAACCTATGTACTCGCCAGCATTTCTTTGCTGACTTTGTTTTTACATATGTTTCAGGTATTGTTGCTTGATTGACGTTCTAGGATGCATGCGTCACATAGGATCTGGACGAGGCCTTAGTGACATAAAACAATGATAGTCGATATAAAACTTGTTTGTTATGTGTTAAAACAATGTTAATGTTTAATATTATCAATAAAACGAAACACTTTTTGTATCCATGGTTATGAAACGATAATTCTGTTACAACACTCCCCGACGTTTCCGCCACGCTTTGTTGTTTTACGTGGTCGGGGTGTGACAAAATATAGCTTAAAAGTATAGGGTGCATGAGAAAAGCTTTGGCTTTACCTCCTTTTTTTGGCTTTTACATTTGCAACCATGTCTGAAAACAGAGTTTTGGATTGCTTGTAATTTGCATTTGTTAAAATTGCATATCCCAAGTACTGTGTTTTCAATGGTATTTCATTGAATGATGTGGTTTTTGCAGATAAACATGAGTAGCGTATGCGAGAAAAATTTCATTGCAGGTGGAAAATTTGGTTTAAAAATTGTTGCTCCCACCAATTGAGCATCATACCCCCTCTCTATGAATTTGGTTTGAAGTTTAGGTTTAGAGAAGGTTTCTGTACATGTCTCATCATTTAGGGCGAAGGTTGTGGAGATTAGTTCTGGTTTAATATGGACATTAACATTTTTAATCTTTGAGATGATTGTAAAGGGCTTTTTATCTCGAAGTAAGAAGTCTGAACTTGCCCAAAACTCACAAAGAGTTTCCAGATGTATGGGTACATTGTCGATGAGGATAGTGTGATATTTTGATGTGGTGAGAATGTCTATGGTTGAATGAAATTTTGTGTTGGCGTTAGTTTTGATGAAAATATTGAAGGTAGTTGTGTGGTGCTTTCATGTTGAGAGCCATTGTTGAAATGAAATCTTTTTAGAAAATCTTTTAAATAGATTATCCTTTTAGATTGAGAAAGTGGATGCGAATGAAATATCTCTTAGAAAATCTTTTGAGCAGATGATCTTTTTGATTATATGCAAAGAATGTGGTGATTCTGATAACGATAAGGTAAAATCCTCCGCAATTGGGGTTTTTTTATAGGGTTATGTAACAATGGTGATGATGGCCAACGGTTACTTTTGAGTGACGTGGCAAACCTTTACTTGTGCAAGGTAAAACTCTATTTATCAAAACTCTGTCTTGCATAGAAGAACAAATAATTTGTAAATTGTAATGCAAATAAGATAAACAAACAAGCATGAGTTATATCAAAATTGTTTTCTATTGAATTCCAAATGATTTCATTTATAATATACTGATTTTACAAACTCCCTCTCAGACTGATCACTTACTTTGCTATTCATACAAAAGGAATGCATGTGATAAAATAGATCTCTAACACATGAAATCTATTTATTAAAGTACGAAAGTTCTGTTGGCAATTAGCTGACGTCATCTATTACATTAAACATTTGTTCTAAGCTAAGATGTTTTAGCTTTTGAATATCATCTATTCTTTTTTAGGTCCAACACTTGTCAATAAAACTAACTTAATGAATGATTCGCTAGGTGTCAATGGGGTAAGCTCAGACAATGAAGAAGAATGCATTCGATGGTTAACTGTTCAAATTCTGTGTATAAACGGGTATACCAAATTCAAGAAGCGGTATTTTAATTTTGAGATCATTAGTTCCAATATTTTAATCACCACCAAACCAACAACGACGCTATAAAAAGGAGGCATGAGCAGAGGACTAAAATGATAACAAAAACAAACCAACATTATTGATGTTTACACCGTCCTATATTTTATAGAAAATTATTTTTTTGTTTGCTATTTAGAAACAAACTGAGATTGGCATAAATAGAGTTAACTATTGATGGAATTGCGGACCTTGTTTTTTTAGAAATTGTTCCGTTTCCAACGAACCGACTGTCGTAAATCATTACCGGACCGCTCGGGAATCAAACTTGGATAAGCAATTTATATGCATGGATTTTGACGATATTCGACAGTGATCAATTGACAATTTTCCCAACGGGGTTATTCCATGATGAAACCCTTATATTTCTTGTAATGGTTTGACTTGTTGCAATAAACTACACTATTAGTCTTGTTGCAAAGTTGTTGCAAAGTGATCAAGTTCTAGTATATGAAAGTAAGTTAAAAAATATATCTAGAGAGAAATAAGTGTAAAGTTTAATTCGTGGGAGTGGATATATACATTCCTCCCTCATAGGTGTATTTATAGTGTATAAAATGTAACCATAATGTTACCGATATTTAGTATTAAATGTTTTTATTGTACTGATAGGGGTGATGTGTTACATGTCATGGCTTATCGGATAATTGATTTAGTTTTATGATATGGTCCATTGGACAATGCCAGTCACCATACGAACAGGCAACCATGTCTAAGACCACCCATAGTAGTTAAGTGGGTGTGAAAAAAATGATGCCGCCTTAGCATCACGTAAGTAGTTAGGAGGGAACACTCTCATTCACTTGCTTGAAGAGATGTAGTGCCAATGTAGGTGTGAAGAGGTTTTGTTACATCCCACACACATTGTTTGGTGTCATCTTTGGGGTGGGGTGGGGGTGTGGTGGGGGGTGTCACGCTCAAAGTGTTGAGGTGGCACCCTCATCCCCAGTACAGTACAAATGGTCTAATACCACATGGTATATTTTAAATATACTAGGACTCAACTTTAAAATGTCATTTATATAAGCGTTCTCTACCCACATGACTACATATATTATACAATCTGATCACACAAATTACTTACCGGTCTGAACAAGGTTACCCTAGTAGCACAGTTTAAATTTATTTTGTTATACTCACGTCATAAGAATTTATAGGAAAGAAAAACAATATTTTAAATAGGGCTTCATTAGTATGGGTAACATTCATTATCTTACAAACTTTCTTAAATCTAAGAAGTGTATAAAGATACAATGAATCACAAAATATAACACAATTTTAAACAAAATATAACACAATATCGAAAAATATAACACAATGTCGAGGAAAAAAGACACAATTGGTCGCAAAAAAAAAAGACACAAAGACGCGAATATACAAAATACATAATGTTAAATAAAAAAACACAATAATATAAACAAAAATTCTAAAATCTACAAGCTATAAATCCAAAAGTGAAAACCTAAAATGTCATGTCGTATAATTCAATGAATTGGTTTCAATGCCGCTTGAATGGGGTCAATCGGAGTTTGTTTGATACCCTACCTACGACTTTTTAATTTTAGAAAATTTTGTATTTGATTCTAACCCTCGTTATTATAAAATAGCTATTATTTATCTCTGTCTCTGTTACTTATAAAGCATTTCAGATGTACAAATTATAATTTTACTACATGTATAAATTTTCAAGCATCATGTACAAGAAAGAACAAGCCATTTTAAAGGGGTACACTAGGAAATAGTTCAAAATTTTAAGACCCGATAAGGGCATTTTAGGTAATCAGGTAACCCTGTTGATTTTATTGTCGATGGTAGTATGAATATGGCCCTGTCATCGTCTTTCTCGCATGTCTACGGTGATGAAACGAGTAGCAATCCTTCATCGCCTGTCACAAATAGTCGAGAATAAACATCTAGTTTCTTTCTCAATCGCCGTTTATCAATCGCTCTTGCAGAGAGGAAACAAGCGTTTGGGTGAATATACAACTTTACTCCAGCCTTTGATCATGATGCTAATGTAATGTTTTAATTGCTATTTATTGTTTTTTTTTTCACGAGTCTTAGGTTCCCTTGTATATTTACTTTCTATATTTGTTGATAGGGTTCCCTCTTTGATGATCTTCATATTTCTTCTTTTTATAACTATATGTTTACTTTTGGTTTGCAGGATGCTAAAACCATCTATTCTCAACGTCAGAAAAGTGTTGTAGTGGATGTTGATGCTGGAGTCAAAAGAAGATTATGGCATTTGTAGGAGGTATTGATCTGTTTGAGGGGCATTATGATACTCAGGAACATTCCCTTTTTACCATATTTTAAAGATTTTTTTTTTTAAAATGGGTTACACTTTTAGAATTGTAAATTGATAATGTGTTGCAGATATCCTGTTTGAGAGCAAAGCAAACACAACTAACCAGGTCCCTTGAAAAAGAAAGAGGAAGCGAATATTCATGAATCTGCTTCTAGATGAAATTAGGGAACTCAAAAAGAATCATAAGCAAGGGCTGTAGGAAGCATTGACACACCATGAATAGCAGGTAGCCTTTAGTTTACTTTAAAACTTTATATAAACAATATAATTATGGTGAAGATGATTACAGGATATAGAACGTGAAAAAATGCGTGCATCTGGAATTAGAAAAGGCAGCTCACCTTCAATCTACTGCTCTTCTTTAGCAAAATAATAGCTAGAGCGAAATCTACATCTGAGAATGGTAAAGTAGAGAGAACAAGGAAGTTGGGGCTAGGGTTTTGAGAAAGTGAAAAGGGGAAGGAGAAATAGATGTTTAAATACTTAGGGTTTGGGTAGGTTAGGTGGGTTAGTGGCTCATATCGCGTATACGAACCTGCTTGATGTCAAGTGCCTCGCTTACATAATTTGCTCATTTACACCCCAACAAATATACCGAGTACACTAGTTGTACGAATCTTGTTAAAACGAATATTCGTGATATATCTATATATTTATTTTAAAAATGTATATATGTTTGATAAATTTACGACATTTAGCCGGAGCTGACAGCTGAATACACGTTTCACGCGTCATAGGTTATTATTTATAAATAATAATAATAATAATAATGATGATGATGATGATGATGATGATGATGATGATGATGATGATGATGATGATCATAATAATAATAATAACAATAATAATAAAATACTTTAGAATATGTACCCTTCCCCGATAATTAGGGTCAAAAGTACGAGTTGTCATATTCTCCTCATGTTACAGAAATTTAGTCCTCGAAATTTAGGCTAATGTATACTATATACTCCAGTTATGGATTCGTCAATAACACGTTGTTACGCATAAATATACGCGGTTTCACATAAGTTTACAAAATGAACATATAAATCACATAGCATATAAATTCACCTAATTTATATTTATTTATTTGTTCAGGAATACTATTCTGATTGTTTATCGACGTTCGTGTACAACTCATGTGTGATTCCGTAATTCCCCAAATTACTGTTACGTGAGTGTTTGTGAAATAACCGACACACATAATTTCCCCTAATCAAGTGTAAAGCATGAATGAGTGTTTGCGATAACGGAGTTAACTGGAAAATGTTGGGTGTCACATTGATGGTGAAGAAGAAGATAATGAGTTGTTGTATGTGGTGAGTGTGCATTTATAATGGACAACAAGACAAGGTAAAAAGACTTTAATGCCCTCACATGGGGTGCACATGACCAAGCTTAACTTTTAAAACAAACATTGCTAAAGGACCTAGGGTGTAATAGGTTTTCCAAATATGGATTGTGACTGTAATTATTGATGTTAAAGGACAATAACTGCAATCCGATATAAACGTAAAGGACGAAAAGTGTAATTTACCCTATTTTTTATGCACAGTTGCACAAACTAACACATACATACATTAAACATACACATACACATACACACATTAAAACAAGTTGAATCTTAAAATCACATACATTTTTAACTATGATAAATCACACAAACTTATATTAGTTAGGCACAACATTTTCTAAGATGATAAATCTTACAAATAAAATACATTAAATAGGTAAATCACCATTACTTGTAAATGAAGAAAAGTGGTAAATCATCATAACTTGTTAAGATATATGACTCGCCAAGTGTCAATGGGTAAATTAAGACAAAGAAGAAGAATGGATTTGCTTGTGGACAATTCTACTTCGTTTTTATATAGGTGAACCACCCTGCGTTAACGGGTAAACCACATACTAAGACGAAGATTCGAAGACCACCTTGACACTTTATCTTAATTTCCAAGCTGATTTACCGTATATAAACATATATAATAGTACCACATACAAAGATGTGGTAGTTTAATTATGAGACCACCAATTCCAACATTTTAATCACCACAAAACCAACACCAGGGGCATAAAAAGAAGGCTTGGGCGGAGGATAGAAACGATAACGAAAACGAACCAACATTACTGACAGGTACAGTGTTCGATATTTTATAGAACATTAACAATTATTTTTGTTTGCTATTTAGAAACAATCAAAATTTGGTATAAATAATATCACCAACCCACATATTTGTGTGCGAGACAAATCCTAAACAATTTTTGGAAAGTTAACTATTTAACGGTGGCTGTGTTTTTTTATTGGAAGCTAGCCGGTTTTTGACGAATTGTGTGTCATAATCATTACCGGAAAATTGTTTGGAAATCAAACCTGGAAAAGCTGGTGGAGACAATAATTGGCAATTTATTTAAACTAGTTGATTTTCCGACCCCGCGTTGCGGCGGGGATCCAATGTCTGCAAAACGCGTGCTGACAACGGCAAACGGATACCGAATATCAAAACATAGATAAAAATGGTGTAGTAACGATAGTTACTTCGTCCTAAAAACGATTTTAAATAATCTAATATATAATAGTAGAACCCACACGTATAATTCAATGAATTGGTTTCAATGCCGCTTGAATGGGGTCAATCGGAGTTTGTTTGATACCCTACCTACGACTTTTTAATTTTAGAAAATTTTGTATTTGATTCTAACCCTCGTTATTATAAAATAGCTATTATTTATCTCTATCTTTGTTACTTATAAAGCATTTCAGATGTACAAATTATAATTTTACTACATGTATAAATTTTCAAGCATCATGTACAAGAAAGAACAAGCCATTTTAAAGGGGTACACTAGGAAATAGTTCAAAATTTTAAGACCCGATAAGTAAATACAGGTATGGTGATAGACCGGTGTCGAACTGAAAGTAACGATTCTGAAAACGGCAAAAGGTGGGTACCAAATTGGTACCGAAAATGATTTGGTATAGTAAATTTGGTACCGATACGATACCGGTTTGATTACAGGATTTGATATTATTTTCTCATCAATAATTTAAATATCCAAGTTAATTTTACATGTTACAATTCATTCATTACAGAAAAAGGCAAAAAAGAAAACAAAAGAAGTTGTGTATATAAAACCTCATTCAAACGAAATACAATTTGCTTACCACGTGTATGAAAAGCAATCTAAACGATGCAATTACTTGCGTTGCTACGTGACATGAGCTCAAAGGTGATGTTAGGGATGAGCTCGGTAGCGAAAACCCCCAGAAGTGGGTACCGCTACCGAATATACATGGTACGGCACCGGTACGGTACCGGTATTTGAGAGTAAAAACCGGTACCAAAAATGTCAAAAGTCGATACCAAATATGTACCGAAAATATACCCAGTTTGGTAAATCTGGCACCGGTAAATGTACCATTTACTTATCCCTATCTATGTAGTGTTACTATTCATTTGCCATTTGCTTATGTTTTTAATTTTAATTTTTAATTTAATTTAATATATATAGGCAATACTGGTCATTTGCTTATGTTTTTAATATATAGGTAATAGGTAATATATAGGTAATGGATTTTGATGATATATGTCAGTGATCCGTCGATAATTTTCTAACGGAGTTATTCCATTGCTGAAATCTTGTTATCTTGTAGCCTTGTCACAAAGTTCATGTCTTGTACATAGAACACATTCCTCCTTGTATAGCATTAAATGTTTTAATTATATAGATAGAAATGTGTTGTTACATCTCATCACATGTCTTGTCGGATAATTCATTTAATCCAGATTATGGTCCCCTAGAGTGACCACACGCATATGCACCCGTTTCTAATACGACACTGTATTATAAATGTTGAAAGTTAAAATCTAAAAAGTAATAAGTATTACTTTTTAGATTTTAACTCTCAACATTTATAATACCATGTCATATTAGAAACGAGTAGATACTCATGTGGTCACTGAAATTATCTAGGGGGCCATAATCTGGATTAAATGAATTATCCGACAAGCCATAGTGGGGGCGGGAGGGGGCGACCGACCCCCTAACTTTTTGCTCAGTAGTAGAGAGTATGTTGTTTTCGTATAGAAATTTTGGGTATACACATTTTTGACCCCCCTCCCCCGGTTTTATAGAAATATTTGTGTATATATGTTTTCTACCCCTTAGTCGGAAATCTCAAGCTTCGCCACTGATAAGTATAAGAGTAGATTAGTTTGACTCTAAATATTATATATATAGCTCAGATCACACAAATTACTTACTGCTTCAAACAAGGTTGCCCCATCAATATCATTCATTTTAAAAAATTTATATTAAAAAATATTTTAAACAAGGTTTTATTGTTTTGAAAATAACTTTAGTTATTTATAAATAACCTTCATATAAAAATCTACGATACAATGAGATAAGATGCTCAAACTAAAAAACATATTTTATATTTTTGAGTTCTCAACCATGAATAAAAACTAAATTTGTTATAAAAATCTACGTTACAATGAGATTAGATGCTCAAACTAAAAAACATATTTTACATTTTCTTGAGTTCTCAACCAAGAATAAAAACTAAATTTGTTATTTGTGTAATAACTATTCTTACAAAAAGATAGCCTCAAATCAACACAAGAAAATAAATTCATATAAAAGAAAAAGAAAATTAGACAATTACTATGTATACAAACTATGTTTTGTTTTTTGTTTTTTTTTTTAACTTGGAAGTTAGTTGATTTAGTGTTTTTGTTGAATAACCGTCTTTGCTAAGCCTTTTGATTTCATTTTAAGTAATCAGGTAACCCTTTTGATTTTATATAGAAGAGATTTTCTGTTGTAGATTTTTTTCGGAAAGTTTTGATTTCATTGTCGATGGCAGTATGAATATGGCCTTGTCATTGTCTTTCTCTCTTGCATATCTGCGGTAATGAAACGAGCAGCAATCCTTCATCGCCTGTCACAAAAAGTGACATCTATATATAGACCCAAAGGAAGAGATACATGAGGCTAGATATACACAACTAATAACAAACTAGCCTAACTAACTAATAGTTAGGTAAGTTTTGAACTTGTTGTCCTAATCTTGCCTCATACACAAGTACTTTTGAGTTCAATTGATTAAAAGTTGGACAAACTATTCCGTTTTCAATGTTCAGAACAAACTTGTTATAAATCGGATTCAGCCCTAGCAAAACTTGAAGAACAAGAGTTGAATATGAGATAGCATCACCGGAAAAGAAGGAATAAAATGTTAGAAACCCGGAATGGGTTGTCGTTCGTAATTGACATCAGAATTGAATCTGATATCAGTCAGGACACCCTTCGCAACACATAGACATTCCTACTAGTTATTGTATAACTTTCAAATAAAAATCTGCAATTCAGTGAGATAGGGCCTAAACGAAAACATATTTATTATATTTTCTTTAGTTCTCAAGCATAAATAGAAACTGAATTTGGTATATGAGTGATAACCATTCTTACCAAAAGATAGCCTCATATCAACACAAGAAAAATAAATTTATATAAAATTACCAAACGATAGCCTCATATCAACAAAAGAAAAATAAATTTATATAAAATAAAAGGAAATTAGACAATAACTACTTATATAAACTAAATTTTGTTTTTTAACTTGGAAACTAGTTGATCTAGCGTTTTTGTCGAACACCCGTCTTTGCTAAGTGCGCTTAGAGCTGCTTCTTTAAGCTCTTTAATTCGAACTCGGATTGCTTCCCCTTCGTCGCCTTTTGATAAACCCTTGACAACCCGAACAATCTCTGAACGATCCACAATGCCCCTTTCATTCAACTTAGCCCGCATAGCAACTTTCAAACCCTCAGTCAACATTAATGCATTCATCTTTTGTTCTGCATAAAGTGGCCAAGCAATCATCGGGACCCCTTGAACTATAGTTTCAAGAATCGAGTTCCAACCACAGTGAGTTAAAAACCCTCCAGTCGAGCTATGACTCAATATCTGGGCTTGAGGTGCCCAGTTAAGCACCACCAACCCACGGTTTTTGGTTCTTTCTAAAAAGGTTTTTGGTAAAAAGTCAAAAGTGCCCTCGTCGCCATGGCTATTTAGGTATGTAGCATCCGCTGCTTTATCATTTGGCTTTCGAACCACCCATATGAATCTTTGCTCACTCATCTCCAAACCCATGGCTAACTCAGTGAATTGCTCAGAAGAAAGGGACCCACCACTCCCAAAACATATATACAAGACAGACCCAGATGGCTGATCATCTAACCATTTTAAACAACTCGACTCGTTCACACCCTTATTAGACTGAACCGACCATGATTGTATCAATGGTCCAACCGGGTAAACGGGCGGCTTACCGGGTTCCACCTGTTGTAAAGCTTCAATTGCTCCACTCTCTAACCCCTTGAAGCTATTTACCACTATGCCATCAGCCATGAAATACCTCTTTACATTATGCAAAACCATTTTGTATGCATCATTACTCCGGTCCTGAAGCGGATCAAGCAGATCCTTACCATAAACCGGTATACAGCCCGGTATCTGAATCGGGTCAGGCACGTCCCTATACTCGCATGACACCATTTGATCAAGCTTTGGAAGATGAAGACACAGAGACAAAGTCATGGCGGCTGCTGGAAAGAAAAGATAACGCGGAACACCTAATTCAACGGCGGCATCGAAAGCATCTGTTCCAAACAGGTCAACAAACAAAGCAACAATGTTTTTGTCTGCCATCATGGAACTTATGGTTGCATGGAGAGCAGTAACGGATCGGGTCACCATGAGACTTATTCGGGTCTCAATCTTGGCATCTTGAGGCAAATCATCAAAGTTTACAGGTGGGAGGAGGGTATAGTTGATGGCATTTGGTAGTGAATCAAGAAACTCACACTGTGAATGGGATAATGGGCCTTCGTTTGGGATGATGAAAGTTGCAGAAAGATTGTGTTGGGCTGTGAGTTTTTTGGCGAATTCAACCAATGGGATAAGGTGACCCATCCCTGGGCTGGGTACAATGGCGATATGTGCTGGTTTCTCCATTGAAATTGGAGAAAAAGAATTGTGTGTGTGTGTGTGTGTGTGTGTGTTTTGGTATGTGAAGAACTAAGAAGTGGATGATGAATGAATGGATGAACGAAGGTGTTTAAATAAGCAATTTATAAAACGGTTGAAATCGACTCAACGGTTAAAACCGAAGTGATATAGTCCGGTTTGAAACTTGGAACTGGTTAACTGAACCGAACTAGATTGTTTAACCTTTATTATTTACTTTAGAGTTAATTGCCAAAATCGTCCCTGAGGTTTGGGCAGGTTTGCCATTTTCGTCCAAAATGACACTTTTGTACCAAATTGTCCCCAACGTTTGTAACTTTTTGCCATTTTCATCCAAACCACTAACTTAGTTTATTTTTTCTGTTAAGTTGAGGATATTTTGATGAAACTGGCAAATATAAAACCACAGGGACGATTTTGGGGAATTTAATCAAACACTTTTAAATTTCCTTTATTTATTAATTTTGTTACATATATAATAAAAAAGAATATACATGCAATTTTTATATGAAAAAAATAATGGCTTTGTCACATAATTTTTATAAATTTTCATCCAACCACTAACTAAGTTAATTTTCCTATTAAGGCGAAGGATGTTTATAATATAAACTAAGACATAAATTAATTTCTAATTTTTATATAGATCAGTTTTATAAAAATAAAATCCACTTAAGCCTTTAAATTTTATAAAACTAAAATGCCGGTAACCTTATTGTAAAAGGTCAAAAAAATTCTTATCATACGTACGAAGTTTATAATTCATCTTCTACTCTTTTAAATTCGCACCTAAGGAAAAACAGAAGCAAGAGCCCCTCCCCCCTATCAAACAACATATCGTTACCAAACCTTAAAATTACCCACCAAATTGTAATTATAATGCTATGAACCAAAAGTTTCTTTACTCAAGCCACTCAAAATAAGTATTAGTTAGTTACCCTCATAATCTTAATTAAATAAATATTTTATTTCTACCAACATATTTCCTAGGTGTTCAACACATTTAAAAAATATGTAATGTTTTACAATTTTTTTCTATCTATACAACTGATAAATACTAAAAGTTGTAATCGATTGTTATGTGTTGCACACCAATGACGTTTTCTCTTTGTAAAACTGATTTATATAAAGAAGCTGTAAATTAATTTCTGTATTAATTTATAAAATTTAAAACATCATTCACCTTAACATAACAGAAAAAATAAACTGAGTTAGTGATTTGGATGCAAATTTATAAAAATTATGTGACAAAACTATTAATTTTTTTTTCTACAAACTCCATGTATATTCTTTTTTATTATATATGTAACAAAAATAATTAAATAAAGGAAATTAAAAACGGTTTGAGTAAATTGCCAAAATCATCCCTGTGCTTTTATATTTGCCAGTTTCATCCAAATGTTCTCAACTTAACAGAAAAAATAAACTAAGTTAGTTGTTTGGATGAAAATGGCAAAAAGTTACAAACGTTGGGGGCAATTTGGTACAAAAGTGTCATTTTGGACGAAAATGACAAACATGCCCAAACCTCATGGACGATTTTGGCAATTAACTCTTTACTTTATCTATTTGTTTTTGAAATATGTAGTTTTGTATATGCATTGTAATAAAAAAAAAACTATTTGTGTATCTTTATCATTTTTTTAATATTATGATATACAAACTAACCGTTCAAGCAACAAAGTGATCAAACCGGTTGGTTCGGTTGACCCACCTAACTTTTTGGTTTATCATTTTCTGAAACCGTACTTAGCGGTCTGATCTACATTTTTTGACAAAACTAGTCTAGATGTGGTATATGAATCAAGCTGAACTCAAAATCGACTAATTTCGAGCTTGATTCATTTCTTGATTATGTTAAACTCGAGCTTGACTCGTAAGTAATTTTACATACTCCAGTTCTACTCATTTAGTTCTTTTTGTATAATCATATATATATATATATATATATATATGTATGTAGGGCTGGGCTCTATAAGAAACCCCATCTTTTTTAAGAAACCTTGGAAACCCTAGATTCACCCTTGATTTGGTTTCACTTTAATAGATCAATGGCTCTCCTTTTTTGGTGTATATATTAGATTTAAATTAATGCATAAAGGGTATTTTGGGTAGTAAAAAAGACTTTTTGAGCATTGGAAATCAAAAACCCATCTGCCATGTTGTACTGTCAAATCAAATAAGAGATTTCAAAATCATATCCCTCTTTCTCTCTCCCACTCTCTACTCACAATTATCACATCTCTTTCCTCCCCCACCCCACAAACGTGAAGAAGAACAAGAAGAAGATGTTCTCATTTCAGAATTAAAATATCTACCTTCAAGATTTCAAGAAATACTAATCCCAGATTCAGTTGCAGAAGACGATGGTGGTTGCAGATCAAAGCATGATTCAGTTGCAGAAGACGATGGTGGTTGCAGATCTGGTGGTTGGTGGAAGGTGGTGACTGGTTCATTCTGGGGTGTGGGTGGTTGTAGAAGGTGGTGGAGGGTGGGTGGTTGGTGGCGCAGGAGTTCGGAACGTCGTCGGAGTCAAGATCTAGTAATGGTTAATGTTCTCTCTCTCTCTCTTCTCTCCTATGTCTTCAATCAAGATCTAGTAATGGTTAATGTTCATGTATTTTAAATAAATCGAAAACTTTAGGATGAGATTTTGAACGAGATTTTTTGTTGGTTTGGTTGCTTGTTTGGGGATTTTGATCTTAACAATAATTGTTTTTTTTTTTTGTTGGTTTTGGTTGCTGGTTTGGGCTTTTAATCTGAACAGTAAGTGTTTTTTTTGTTGGGTTTTATTTACAGAAATAGACCCATAACATGTGTTAAGCACCTGTTAGAATGATATATAACGTGTGTTGATTTACAGAAACAGATCCATAAAGATATTCAATTGACAAGCTGGATGGATGTAGGCGACGTTAATGCGGGGACATTGAATAAGTCAACTCTTTTGGGAAAGAAGTTTTCGTTCGTTTATAACATGTGTTAGTGGTTCATGCTGTAACAGATCCATAAAGAAGTTTTCATGCTGTAACAAGTTTTCGTTCGTTTCTAACATGTTTTGCACATTTTGGAATGTATAACATGTGTTAAGCCTCTGTTATAATCTTTTTGTAACCTGACATGTATTCATGTATAAGCTAGTGGTTTACAAAACACCATGATGTGTATATACTGATCTAACATGTGTTACAATGTGTCTGTTCAGAACATGTAATTGATTAACATGTGACAAGGGTGAAAACAGTCGACGGGAGCGATGAGTTTAATGGTGAGCTTAGTTAATATCGTAATGCGGGGACATTGAATAAGTCAAATATTTTGGGAAAGAAGTCTTCGTTCGTTTATAACATGTGTTAGTGGTTCATGCTGTAACAGAACACCATGATGTAAGCTGACATGTGTTCATGTATAACATGTGTTAAGCCCATGTTAGAATGATATATAACGTGGGAAAGAACTCTTCGTTCGTTTATAACATGTGTTTGTTTTGCACATTTTGGAATGTATAACATGTGTTAAGCCTCTGTTATAATCTTTTTTGTAACCTAACATGTATTCATGTATAAGCTAGTGGTTTACAAAACACCATGATGTGTATATACTGATCTAACATGTGTTACAATTTGTCTATTCAGAACATATAATTGATTAACATGTGACAAGGGTGAAAACAGTCAACGGGGGCGATGAGTTTAATGGTGAGCTTAGTTAATATCGTAATCTTGTTGTAACCCCACTTGTATACATATGAAATTGTTCCGTTTCCAACGAACCGACTGTCGTAAATCATTACCGGACCGCTCGGGAATCAAACTTGGATAAGCAATTTATATGCATGGATTTTGACGATATTCGACAGTGATCAATTGACAATTTTCCCAACGGGGTTATTCCATGATGAAACCCTTATATTTCTTGTAATGGTTTGACTTGTTGCAATAAACTACACTATTAGTCTTGTTGCAAAGTTGTTGCAAAGTGATCAAGTTCTAGTATATGAAAGTAAGTTAAAAAATATATCTAGAGAGAAATAAGTGTAAAGTTTAATTCGTGGGAGTGGATATATACATTCCTCCCTCATAGGTGTATTTATAGTGTATAAAATGTAACCATAATGTTACCGATATTTAGTATTAAATGTTTTTATTGTACTGATAGGGGTGATGTGTTACATGTCATGGCTTATCGGATAATTGATTTAGTTTTATGATATGGTCCATTGGACAATGCCAGTCACCATACGAACAGGCAACCATGTCTAAGACCACCCATAGTAGTTAAGTGGGTGTGAAAAAAATGATGCCGCCTTAGCATCACGTAAGTAGTTAGGAGGGAACACTCTCATTCACTTGCTTGAAGAGATGTAGTGCCAATGTAGGTGTGAAGAGGTTTTGTTACATCCCACACACATTGTTTGGTGTCATCTTTGGGGTGGGGTGGGGGTGTGGTGGGGGGGTGTCACGCTCAAAGTGTTGAGGTGGCACCCTCGTCCCCAGTACAGTACAAATGGTCTAATACCACATGGTATATTTTAAATATACTAGGACTTAACTTTAAAATGTCATTTATATAAGCGTTCTCTACCCACATGACTACATATATTATACAATCTGATCACACAAATTACTTACCGGTCTGAACAAGGTTACCCTAGTAGCACAGTTTAAATTTATTTTGTTATACTCACGTCATAAGAATTTATAGGAAAGAAAAACAATATTTTAAATAGGGCTTCATTAGTATGGGTAACATTCATTATCTTACAAACTTTCTTAAATCTAAGAAGTGTATAAAGATACAATGAATCACAAAATATAACACAATTTTAAACAAAATATAACACAATATCGAAAAATATAACACAATGTCGAGGAAAAAAGACACAATTGGTCGCAAAAAAAAAAGACACAAAGACGCGAATATACAAAATACATAATGTTAAATAAAAAAACACAATAATATAAACAAAAATTCTAAAATCTACAAGCTATAAATCCAAAAGTGAAAACCTAAAATGTCATGTCGTATAATTCAATGAATTGGTTTCAATGCCGCTTGAATGGGGTCAATTGGAGTTTGTTTGATACCCTACCTACGACTTTTTAATTTTAGAAAATTTTGTATTTGATTCTAACCCTCGTTATTATAAAATAGCTATTATTTATCTCTGTCTCTGTTACTTATAAAGCATTTCAGATGTACAAATTATAATTTTACTACATGTATAAATTTTCAAGCATCATGTACAAGAAAGAACAAGCCATTTTAAAGGGGTACACTAGGAAATAGTTCAAAATTTTAAGACCCGATAAGGGAAATCTAGAGATTCATCCATGGAAACCGTACATTTACGTCAAGTGACTTGGCCGGCCACCTTAAACCGACGATAACGACAAAAGTGATGGTGTCACTTGGTTGGAGAACCAAGATGGGAACAGTAGTTTAAAACCTTAGGCAATGATGGGGGTTCCGGTGATGAGGTTGTTGGTGTATTCTTCAGACGATTAGCTCCTATGGTTCAAATGACTGCAGCGAGCGGCGACTAGGGTTTTGCCCTATTTTAGTTGTTCATCCTTGCCTTGCTTGCTATCGTGACGGCAAAGTACTCCGAGTGACCTTTCAAATTTAGGTCATTTTAGGTAATCAGGTAACCCTGTTGATTTTATTGTCGATGGTAGTATGAATATGGCCCTGTCATCGTCTTTCTCGCATGTCTACGGTGATGAAACGAGTAGCAATCCTTCATCGCCTGTCACAAATAGTCGAGAATAAACATCTAGTTTCTTTCTCAATCGCTGTTTACACTACTAGAAAAGTGCATAATTTCCTACAGAAATTTCCTACACAATTACTTTTGTCATAGATTCAAACGCATTTGTGACAAATTTCCTACAATTTTTTTTCCAAAATTTTGTGTCAAATTTTTGACGCAACAATAACAGAAAATAAAAAAACCCTAATTAATTGACAATTACGTCACAGATCTGTCAGAAATAATCTACAAAAGTTTAATTGTTAAATATTTCCTACAAATTTGTGACAAAATATTAATTCTTTAGTTTAATTAAACATTCCGTCGGAAATGCGTCACAAGTTGCGACACATTTCCGACAACTAAAGGCATATTACTTAATTTTATTAAAAATAAATACATAGATATACACTTTTTTATATTTATATATAATAGTAGAGTTAGTATAATAATAAAAAATAATTATATTTCCTACACATTTGTGACAAAATATTTATTTTTTAGTTGATTTAAACATTCTGTTAGAATTGTGTCACAACTTGTGACACATTTCTGACAAAAAGTTATTTTTACATTATTTAATCAAAAGTAATAACAAGGATATACATAATTATATTTATAAATAATACTAAATTTAGTTTATTAATAAAAAATTATATTTCCTACACATTTGTGACAAAAAGTTTATTTTTCATTAGATTCGTCACAAAGGCGTAGGAAACAATCATGTGGTTTCCTACACATTAATGACAAAATGCTTATTTATTAAATTTAAACATTCTGTTAGAATTGTGTCACAACTTGTGACACATTTCTGACAAAAAGTTATTTTTACATTATTTAATCAAAAAAATAACAAGGATATACATAATTATATTTATAAATAATACTAAATTTAGTTTATTAATAAAAAAAATTATATTTCCTACACATTTGTGACAAAAAGTTTATTTTTCATTAGATTCGTCACAAAGGCGTAGGAAACAATCATGTGGTTTCCTACGCATTAATGACAAAATGCTTATTTTTTAATAAATTTAATAATTCCGTCACAAATCTGTCATAAGTTGTGACATATTTCCGACGAAAAGGTAGTATTTGTCACCAATGTGTAGGAAACAACATATTTGTGTATGTGGGTATGTATCATGTACGTAGGTGTGTATGTATGTTTATGTGTATATATATATATGGATGTATGTGTATGTCATGTATATGCACGTGTGTGCGTTATATTTGTATGTGTGTGTATATATATGAATATGAATGTGTGTATATTTGTTTTGTGTATGTATATATATATATATATGTATGTATGTATTGGTGTGTGTGTGTGTTTATATTCACACCCCGCCGAATTGGGCCTAAATAGATTACAATGGCCAATACTAGATCATACATATCTTAGTGTACCATATTAAGCCTTAATGGACTACAATGGTCAATAGTAGATCATTGATGTCTTAATCAACAATATTGGGCCTAAATGGATCACAACAAACAATATTAGATCATAGATGACTTAATGGACAATATTGGGCTTAAATGGATCACTATGGTTAATAGGGCTTAAATGGATCACTATGGTTAATAGTGGATCATACATTTCTTAATGGACCATATTGGGCCTTAATAGATCATAATGGACAAAAGTAGATTATATTCGTCTTAATGAACCATACTTTGCTTTAATGGATCACAATTTACCAGTATTCGTTTTATGCTTTTCTAGGTGTATGCATTTGTGTGTAGGTGCATGTGTATGTGTATATGTACGTGTGTATGTATGTGTGTGTATGTGTGTGTGTGTGTCTGTGTGTATATCTGTGTATATGTATTTGTATATGCGTGTTTGTGTATGTATACGTGTGTGTGTTGTATAAGTATAGGTGCGTGCATGTATACGTGTATATATGTATGTATATGTGATGGGGAGATAGATAGCGATATATCCCACCACATCCAAAGTAGTTGGTGTAGGTTGAGAGCAGTCACTAGTAGGGGTGTGCAAAGTTGGTGTGGTAGACGTAAAGCAAAACAGTCGAAGACATCGTCCTCGGTTGACCCGGAGACACCCACTTCCGATGCTCATAACGTCGACTTAAACATTAATTTGGATGGCGAAGAGGAATTGTAGTTGGAACGACCTCGGGGTAGAAGAAGTGGGAAAAAAGGCTGAGTCTTCTTCGACAAATTTCGAAATGCAGGACGATTTCGATGAGATGAACTGACGCCTACAAGATATTCGTGACCTCGGTCATAGGCGTTTAGAGACTCTGTAAGAAAGAAACGTCGAAAACAAAAAAATTATCGCGATACAAAAGTAGAGACAAATGGAGAAAGACATAGAAAAACGCCAAATAAAGCCCCCTTGCTGACTTGACTACCACATAACTAAAAATGCTCAAGTGTGGGGGCTTTGTTTTACCCTAAGTACACATGCTCTTGCAACAACCATCCCATTTTTATCTCCACGTCGGTGGGGGTGTTTATTGGGTTTTTTCTTCGGGTTTCGGGTTTTTCGGGCCGGGTTGTTCGGGTTTTTCTCTGGGAAAAATTGACCCGATAACCAACCCATTTTAAAGTCCGAGTTAGTCGGGCTTGAGTTATTCGGGTTCAGGTTAGTTCAGATCGGTTTTAAATAAAAAATGAACAACCCTACACGTCGATTTCCCAATTGAACCCACTTTATCTCCCCCTCATTTTTTTTGAACTGCAAATTTGGATCACTGACGGACCACTGGAGTATCATCGTGCCACCAGCGGAACCACCCGATCATATCCATCTCCACTAGGCAATAATGGCCTATACACCAATTCATGAGGAAACCCAATAAATCTGAGAAACCCTCATTGTGGAAATCGAACTCATGACCTAATGGTCAAAAGCCTTATCCCACCCTCAAAATACCACTAGACTATAATGCCATGGGCTATCTCCCCCTCATTTACTCCCAAAATTTTAGATCTCCCCCCTCTTCTACTTTCCCCAAAATTTTAGATCTCCCTCTCTTTTTTTCTCTTCTATTTGCCTCCTAATTTGATTCCTCTCCAAGAATCCATCTACTGCCTCTACCTGTCCCTCCCCGATTGATTATCTTTTTCCCTCTTATTTCACTCTTTACTTAATCAGATGTGTGATCATTTAGGGTTTTCGAGTTTCTTAAGCATCGAACCACGTGTTTGCCGGATACGGGGATTGAAGTAGATCTGGTGGCGCACATCATTTTGCATATTATCAACACCGAAAGGTTTGGTTATCAATTTTACGTATCTATTTGTGTATGTTCGCTGATATGTTAGGGTTTCGATTTCAAATTATATGAAATACGTGTTGATGTTTTTGTGTTTTCGATCCAAATTTGTAGTATTAAAAGTTGTATGTGGGTATGTGGATGAGGTAAAGGATTATGTAGATGATTGTGTTGATGCTTAATATTATTCTGTCTCTTGAAGAGTTGTTTGTCGTTTTGATTAGCAAGTTTTTGATTTCCATTTGCTAGGGTTCATACCGCTATGTTCAACGATTTAACGGGTGTTTGATAGATCAATTAAACTAGGTTTTAAGAGCTTGGGCAAAGGGGTTATGGTTCTATTTTCTTTATTATGTAAGGCTATATTGATACGATAGAGAGTTACTGAGTTCATCGGAAAATGGGGTAAAAATTCACAACCAGAAGAAAATGCCTATCAAATAAGTTGATTATCTTTCTGTTAATGAAAACTTGTTTTTTTTTTCTGTCATTGTATCAGCTATATTATGTTTGTTTAGGCTGAATTATGTGAGTGGTTCTTCAAATTTGTTCGATTAGTGCTTATTATTTCCATATTATCAGTTTCATGTGGATGCATCGTTTATTTAGTAAGATAGGAAAATTATTATATGCAAGCCTCAAGAGCTGAAAGTACAGTTTCAACTCCATCTAAAATAGGAGAATTACCATATTCTCAAGAAGTTGCATGTGGTGCTCATCACACGTGTGTCATCACAAGTAATTTCTTCATCACTTTGATTATCTTGTATTACGAGAGTGTTCCATAAACTCAAGTCTTTCTGGTGTCTTGTTATCATATCATATGTGCCATCTGTTTTTCTAACTTCGAATTCGTTTCGTAACTTTTATCACAAAGGTGCTGGAGAACTGTATACGTGGGGCTCCAATGACAACGGTTGTCTTGGTACTGGCTACTGGGTATGTCATCGATACTTCATCTCAGATATTTATGGACTAAACACACATATTATATTGTTGCGTTCTCTTATCTCAGTGATACACATACTGTTCATGTGCCAGAAAGAGTACAAGGCCCATTCTTGAGGTATTCCGTTAGCAAGGTTAGTTTCCAATCAGTTAGGGGTGGCAAAATGTTGGCGATTTCAGCAACATCCTAAGACGGGTCATATTTTAGTATGTGTCAAAGCGGGATGGGCCACAAACACTTTTGTATGTTGTTAATATGCTACATAGATTACAAAACTATATTATTACTAGTTTACTACAATAACCTTAATTTATTTTTTATGAGAATTTTAGAAGGTTTTATGAGTTTGTTAGAAGGTATTATGCAATTGAATACATTTTGAATGGCTTTCAACCTTTTTCACCTGCTCGACGTTTGACTCATTTTCTTTGTTTATGAAAAATAAACTAATAACTAATGAAATAAAATAATTTAGTGATTCAATATTAAGAAGTCTCGAATGAATGGAAGTTTGCTGGTGAATGTGATCAAAGAAACAAGAATGACAATATAATATATTTATAAATTAACTTCAATCAAAAAATAATTCATAATAGCTAAGTAATAATTTTAAACTATCATTTTGAAACTTACACAAATATCTCCTAGGAAAATTCTGGATTTTGAAGTTTCAAACTTTCTCGGGTTGTTCGGGTCCACCCGAATTCCACAAACTTCATCCAAATACCAATCCGATTAAGGGCAATCGGGTTCGGGTTTATCGGGCCTAGTAGTTTATCGGGTCGTGTCTCTTCGGGACGGGTTCGGTTATCGGGTTCGGATAAAAAAACGGCCCTAAGTGTGACACATTGTCATTGACAGGTATCCTGTGGCTGGAAGCATACAGTTGCTATTTCTGGTAAGTATCTCTATGTTAGAAACCCTGATCTTTGGTGGTCCTGTTTTCAGTTTGGTAAATAGTTATATAATGCCACTAACTTATGTGTAATGGTGTTTACGATGGCAATGTTTATACTTGGAGTTGGGGTGGTGCTATGGGTACCTTTTTTGAAGCCGAACATTCTTCTGGTGGAAAATTGGTTCGTTTCCACATTCATTGCCATCCTTCTCTTGTTTGCCTTTTTTTTCCATTGTGGTAGGAATGGCAAAAAAAAAAAAAAAAAAAAAAACGAAACATCTGGGACGGGTATTCAGGTTTAGAATGAGTTTTAGAATTTTTTCGCATGTTTGGGACGGGTATGGAACTAAGATAACCAAAGTCCAAAACACATCCAATATCCGGTCCATTGTCATCCCTACTTTGTATTTAATATACCCAAAGATAATCCTCATGTAACATTTAATCAAATTTTGTGGGAGCAGGGCCTAGGGGATGATGTGGATTACGTTGAACCTACGTTGGTTGACTTTGGTGAGAGTGTGAAAGCATTGCAGATCTCATGTGGGTTCAATCATACAGGGGCATTACTTGAGTTCAACCGATTGCAAACATAGAAACCTGTCTTGTTTTTCTTCAAGTTGGAAGCGTACAGTTGCTATAATCTAATGGTTAGACAGGTTGTAAAGGGATGCGACTTGTATTAGGTATTAGTTTTGTAGTTTGAACATATTAGAACTTGCTTTGTAATGTTCAATTTCAAGATTTATGTTATTGTATTTGACGTGAATGTTGTAAAATACGTTTTCCAAGTTATTATAGATTTTTTTATGTAATTTTAGCAGGAAAATTTGGATTTTAATTTTGTTTTATTATTTTTTTTGTTTAAAAAGATTAGTTCGTCAGAAATGTGTCACAAAAATAACAGAGTTTATTTCTATTTTTTTTGTCGGAAATGTGTCTAAAAATTAAAGATTTTATTTTTTGTGTTTGTCGGAAATGCGTCACATACAACAGAGTTTATTTCTATTTTTTTTGTCGGAAATGTGTCTAAAAATTAAAGATTTTTTTTTGTGTTTGTCGGAAATGCGTCACATACAAATACATGATTTTTATTTTTTTTCGTAGGAAATTTGTCACACAAAAAAAATAGATTTTTATATTTTATTTTTTTATTTGTCGGAAATGTGTCACTAATAAAAATTTTTCAAAAATATTTATTATTGTATTATCATTATAAAGAATATAAATATAAATGATAATTAAGAAAAGTGGTAGAAAATGCGTAGCAATTTCCGACGCACATTTTCTGATAGAAATGGGTAGAAAAATGCGTAGGAAATGCGTAAGAAACCAGTTTCCTACGAGGGGTTTTCCTACATCATGTATTTGTCACAAATGCGTGAGAAAGCCTGTTTTGTGACGCATTTCCTACGAGAAAACTGGTGTAAGAAGTTTCAGTTTTTCTAGTAGTGTTATCAATCGCTCTTGCAGAGAGGAAACAAGCGTTTGGGTGAATATACAACTTTACTCCAGCCTTTGATCATGATGCTAATGTAATGTTTTAATTGCTATTTATTGTTTTTTTTTCACGAGTCTTAGGTTCCCTTGTATATTTACTTTCTATATTTGTTGATAGGGTTCCCTCTTTGATGATCTTCATATTTCTTCTTTTTATAACTATATGTTTACTTTTGGTTTGCAGGATGCTAAAACCATCTATTCTCAACGTCAGAAAAGTGTTGTAGTGGATGTTGATGCTGGAGTCAAAAGAAGATTATGGCATTTGTAGGAGGTATTGATCTGTTTGAGGGGCATTATGATACTCAGGAACATTCCCTTTTTTCCATATTTAAAGATTTTTTTTTGAAAATGGGTTACACTTTTAGAATTGTAAATTGATAATGTGTTGCAGATATCCTGTTTGAGAGCAAAGCAAACACAACTAACCAGGTCCCTTGAAAAAGAAAGAGGAAGCGAATATTCATGAATCTGCTTCTAGATGAAATTAGGGAACTCAAAAAGAATCATAAGCAAGGGCTGTAGGAAGCATTGACACACCATGAATAGCAGGTAGCCTTTAGTTTACTTTAAAACTTTATATAAACAATATAATTATGGTGAAGATGATTACAGGATATAGAACGTGAAAAAATGCGTGCATCTAGAATTAGAAAAGGCAGCTCACCTTCAATCTACTGCTCTTCTTTAGCAAAATAATAGCTAGCGCGAAATCTACATCTGAGAATGGTAAAGTAGAGAGAACAAGGAAGTTGGGGCTAGGGTTTTGAGAATGTGAAAAGGGGAAGGAGAAATAGATGTTTAAATACTTAGGGTTTGGGTAGGTTAGGTGGGTTAGTGGCTCATATCGCGTATACGAACCTGCTTGATGTCAAGTGCCTCGCTTACATAATTTGCTCATTTACACCCCAACAAATATACCGAGTACACTAGTTGTATAAATCTTGTTAAAACGAATATTCGTGATATATCTATATATTTATTTTAAAAATGTATATATGTTTGATAAATTTACGACATTTAGCCGGAGCTGACAGCTGAATACACGTTTCACGCGTCATAGGTTATTATTTATAAATAATAATAATAATGATGATGATGATGATGATGATGATAATAATAATAATAACAATAATAATAAAATACTTTAGAATATGTACCCTTCCCCGATAATTAGGGTCAAAAGTACGAGTTGTCATATTCTCCTCATGTTACAGAAATTTAGTCCTCGAAATTTAGGCTAATGTATACTATATACTCCAGTTATGGATTCGTCAATAACACGTTACGCATAAATATACGCGGTTTCACATAAGTTTACAAAATGAACATATAAATCACATAGCATATAAATTCACCTAATTTATATTTATTTATTTGTTCAGGAATACTATTCTGATTGTTTATCGACGTTCGTGTACAACTCATGTGTGATTCCGTAATTCCCCAAATTACTGTTACGTGAGTGTTTGTGAAATAACCGACACACATAATTTCCCCTAATCAAGTGTAAAGCATGAATGAGTGTTTGCGATAACGGAGTTAACTGGAAAATGTTGGGTGTCACAAGACAAGGTAAAAAGACTTTAATGCCCTCACATGGGGTGCACATGACCAAGCTTAACTTTTAAAACAAACATTGCTAAAGGACCTAGGGTGTAATAGGTTTTCCAAATATGGATTGTGACTGTAATTATTGATGTTAAAGGACAATAACTGCAATCCGATATAAACGTAAAGGACGAAAAGTGTAATTTACCCTATTTTTTATGCACAGTTGCACAAACTAACACATACATACACATACACATACACATACACATACACACATTAAAACAAGTTGAATCTTAAAATCACATACATTTTTAACTATGATAAATCACACAAACTTATATTAGTTAGGCACAACATTTTCTAAGATGATAAATCTTACAAATAAAATACATTAAATAGGTAAATCACCATTACTTGTAAATGAAGAAAAGTGGTAAATCATCATAACTTGTTAAGATATATGACTCGCCAAGTGTCAATGGGTAAATTAAGACAAAGAAGAAGAATGGATTTGCTTGTGGACAATTCTACTTCGTTTTTATATAGGTGAACCACCCTGCGTTAACGGGTAAACCACATACTAAGACGAAGATTCGAAGACCACCTTGACACTTTATCTTAATTTCCAAGCTGATTTACCGTATATAAACATATATAATAGTACCACATACAAAGATGTGGTAGTTTAATTATGAGACCACCAATTCCAACATTTTAATCACCACAAAACCAACACCAGGGGCATAAAAAGAAGGCTTGGGCGGAGGATAGAAACGATAACGAAAACGAACCAACTTTACTGACAGGTACAGTGTTCGATATTTTATAGAACATTAACAATTATTTTTGTTTGCTATTTAGAAACAATCAAAATTTGGTATAAATAATATCACCAACCCACATATTTGTGTGCGAGACAAATCCTAAACCATTTTTGGAAAGTTAACTATTTAACGGTGGCTGTGTTTTTTTATTGGAAGCTAGCCGGTTTTTGACGAATTGTGTGTCATAATCATTACCGGAAAATTGTTTGGAAATCAAACCTGGAAAAGCTGGTGGAGACAATAATTGGCAATTTATTTAAACTAGTTGATTTTCCGACCCCGCGTTGCGGCGGGGATCCAATGTCTGCAAAACGCGTGCTGACAACGGCAAACGGATACCGAATATCAAAACATAGATAAAAATGGTGTAGTAACGATAGTTACTTCGTCCTAAAAACGATTTTAAATAATCTAATATATAATAGTAGAACCCACACGTCCTACACGTTGGAATTCGGTTGTTTTCAGTTCAGTTATGACGTTACTAACACATTAAAACATGGATGAGCTCGGTACCGGTAATGGCACCGGAAGTACCGATCCCGAAAATGCTCGGTACTATACAGTATGGTATTTTAAGGTAAAAATAAGTAAATACAGGTATGGTGCTAGACCGGTGTCGAACTGAAAGTAACGATTCTGAAAACGGCAAAAGGTGAGTACCAAATTGGTACCGAAAATGATTTGGTATAGTAAATTTGGTACCGATACGATACCGGGTTGATTACAGGATTTGATATTATTTTCTCATCAATAATTTAAATATCCAAGTTAATTTTACATGTTACAATTCATTCATTACAGAAAAAGGCAAAAAAGAAAACAAAAGAAGTTGTGTATATAAAACCTCATTCAAACGAAATACAATTTGCTTACCACGTGTATGAAAAGCAATCTAAACGATGCAATTACTTGCGTTGCTACGTGACATGAGCTCAAAGGTGATGTTAGGGATGAGCTCGGTAGCGAAAACCCCCAAAAGTGGGTACCGCTACCGAATATACATGGTACGGCACCGGTACGGTACCGGTATTTGAGAGTAAAAACCGGTACCAAAAATGTCAAAAGTCGATACCAAATATGTACCGAAAATATACCCAGTTTGGTAAATCTGGCACCGGTAAATGTACCATTTACTTATCCCTATCTATGTAGTGTTACTATTCATTTGCCATTTGCCATTTGCTTATGTTTTTAATTTTAATTTTTTATTTAATTTAATTTAATATATATAGGCAATACTGGTCATTTGCTTATGTTTTTAATATATAGGTAATAGGTAATATATAGGTAATGGATTTTGATGATATATGTCAGTGATCCGTCGATAATTTTCTAACGGAGTTATTCCATTGCTGAAATCTTGTTATCTTGTAGCCTTGTCACAAAGTTCATGTCTTGTACATAGAACACATTCCTCCTTGTATAGCATTAAATGTTTTAATTATATAGATAGAAATGTGTTGTTACATCTCATCACATGTCTTGTCGGATAATTCATTTAATCCAGATTATGGTCCCCTAGAGTGACCACACGCATATGCACCCGTTTCTAATATGACATGGTATTATAAATGTTGAGAGTTAAAATCTAAAAAGTAATAAGTATTACTTTTTAGATTTTAACTCTCAACATTTATAATACCATGTCATATTAGAAACGAGTAGATACTCATGTGGTCACTGAAATTATCTAGGGGGCCATAATCTGGATTAAATGAATTATCCGACAAGCCATAGTGGGGGCGGGAGGGGGCGACCGACCCCCTAACTTTTTGCTCAGTATTAGAGAGTATGTTGTTTTCGTATAGAAATTTTTGGGTATACACGTTTTTGACCCCCCTCCCCCGGTTTTAGGGGACTCCGGGCGGTCCCGTTATACATGGCCATAACGCGTTGAAGTGCCACGGAACACCGCCGCCGCTTGATCCATCACGCGTTGTATATGTAACGCGTTAAACCCACCACGCGTTGAACTTTTGAATTTGATTGTTTTTGACCGTTGCAAATGACCGTTTGTAAATATTTTTTGAACGTTGTTTGATGAATTTGATTGTTTTTTTATATAAATCCAACATATTTCAATACACAAACTCAAAAACCTCTCAACTATTCTCACACTCAATACAAAAAATTAAAACACTCTCCAACTCAATCTATGGAAGGTTCAAGCAAGAGAGGTGGCAGATCGAAAAAAAGAGGTTCGGGTACGAAGAAAAATCCCGTAAGGCCCAAGGTTCGAGCGAATCTTGGTGAGCCGGGGCGCTTTAGGTTGCAAGACGAACCCGACCAAGTCCCACCCTTTCAAACCCAACAATATCCACCCTTTCAAACCCAACAATATCCACCCTTTCAATCGCAAACGTACCATAACCAACCGTTCGTTCCACCGTTTCAACCTCACCAATTTCAATCGCAAACGTATCAAACCCAACCCCACACAATCGACCCACTACTAGAAGACAACACAATTCTCCATCATTTTGCAACCGCGTATCGTGAACCACAAAAAAGTCTTGACGACGATGATGATGATTACGATCAAGAACAACCGTTCGAAGACGAGGAAGATGAAGAAGAAGAAGAAAAAGAAGAAAATGATGCCGTTCACGAAATCGTCCAAACCGGCCGACAACTTTGGACGAGCGAGGAGGAGGTGTCCTTGGTGCAGGCGTATTTGCACTGCTCGGAGAACAAGAAACATGCCAACGAGCAAAAAAAGGATGCGTTTTGGAGACGGGTCATTAATCATTTTAGGCAACTTCCCGGTGCAAGGATACGAAACATGGACCAAATGACGTCGAAGTGGATGGATTTGAACGGGAAAATTAGTAAGTTCAACGCTTGTTTCATTCAAAAGGTATGTTTTTTATTAAAGTTTTAATCTTTTTTCATTGAAAACTGTTTTTTATTAAAAAAAAAAAAACAGTTTATTTTAAAAAAAAAAACATAACCTTTTATATATTTTGTAGAACCGAAACCCACAAAGTGGAGCGAGCGAGGCGACAATCATGCAACAAGCAACCGAAATGTATTGCGACGTCTACGGCAAGAGGAATTTTCCACACGTGAAGGCATGGGAAGTTGCGAGAAGTCACCCGAAGTGGGTCCCCGTTGAGTTGGTTGACAAGCGTGGTCTTACGGCTCCAAAAAAACGAGGAGGAGGTAAAAGATCAAAAACATCCGATTCGGGGAACTACACGACTTCCGCGTCGGATAACTTGGCCCAAATGAACTTAAATGACGACTCCCTTGATGAACCCAATCAACCCGTTAACGACCCCCTTGAAGAAGTTACACCTACAAGGCCACGACGCAGGAGAGGTGGTGAATCGTCAAGCAAAGGGAAGGAGGCGGTGGCGGAGTCGATCTCCAGAATCGAAGAGGAGAAAATGACCCAATTCAAGAAGGCCGAGCAAAGAAAAGAAACAATTTTGTCCCTAAAAGTTGAACGCGAGCAGGCGTACAAGGATCACTTGAAGACGATTGAAAGACAAAATGATTTAAAAATCTTGTGTGAAAAGCACGACCATCTCGACGAACCATTTAAGTCCGTTGTCATTCAACAAAAGCGCGAAATTTTAGCAAAGTGGGGTTGGGATATGCCACTTTAGTTTATTTTTCCCCAATTTTAGTTGTTTTTTTATTTTCCTATGTAATTTTTTTTTTAAATTTAATGAAATTTTTAATTTTAGTGTTTTATTGTTAATTTCTAATTTAAAATAAAAAATTTAAAAATTAGTGCAATTTAATTTTAAAAAATTGGGAGTGATAGAATTTCATCACTAGTGATACCACCCCTCTACATTTCTATCATTAGTGATAGAAATTTGGTTGATGACATGGCACGATCTTATTGGACAATGTGAGTGATACTTTCTATCACTAGTGAACCACCCCTAGTCCCCTTATAGAAATATTTGCGTATATACGTTTTCTACCCCTTAGTCGGAAATCTCAAGCTTCGCCACTGATAAGTATAAGAGTAGATTAGTTTGACTCTAAATATTATATATATAGCTCAGATCACACAAATTACTTACTGGTTCAAACAAGGTTGCCCCATCAATATCATTCATTTTAAAAAATTTATATTAAAAAATATTTTAAACAAGGTTTTATTGTTTTGAAAATAACTTTAGTTATTTATAAATAACCTTCATATAAAAATCTACGATACAATGAGATAAGATGCTCAAACTAAAAAACATATTTTATATTTTTGAGTTCTCAACCATGAATAAAAACTAAATTTGTTATAAAAATCTACGTTACAATGAGATTAGATGCTCAAACTAAAAAACATATTTTACATTTTCTTGAGTTCTCAACCAAGAATAAAAACTAAATTTGTTATTTGTGTAATAACTATTCTTACAAAAAGATAGCCTCAAATCAACACAAGAAAATAAATTCATATAAAAGAAAAAGAAAATTAGACAATTACTATGTATACAAACTATGTTTTGTTTTTTGTTTTTTTTTTTTAACTTGGAAGTTAGTTGATTTAGTGTTTTTGTTGAATAACCGTCTTTGCTAAGCCTTTTGATTTCATTTTAAGTAATCAGGTAACCCTTTTGATTTTATATAGAAGAGATTTTCTGTTGTAGATTTTTTTCGGAAAGTTTTGATTTCATTGTCGATGGCAGTATGAATATGGCCTTGTCATTGTCTTTCTCTCTTGCATATCTGCGGTAATGAAACGAGCAGCAATCCTTCATCGCCTGTCACAAAAAGTGACATCTATATATAGACCCAAAGGAAGAGATACATGAGGCTAGATATACACAACTAATAACAAACTAGCCTAACTAACTATTAGTTAGGTAAGTTTTGAACTTGTTGTCCTAATCTTGCCTCATACACAAGTACTTTTGAGTTCAATTGATTAAAAGTTGGACAAACTATTCCGTTTTCAATGTTCAGAACAAACTTGTTATAAATCGGATTCAGCCCTAGCAAAACTTGAAGAACAAGAGTTGAATATGAGATAGCATCACCGGAAAAGAAGGAATAAAATGTTAGAAACCCGGAATGGGTTGTCGTTCGTAATTGACATCAGAATTGAATCTGATATCAGTCAGGACACCCTTCGCAACACATAGACATTCCTACTAGTTATTATATAACTTTCATATAAAAATCTGCAATTCAGTGAGATAGGGCCTAAACGAAAACATATTTATTATATTTTCTTTAGTTCTCAAGCATAAATAGAAACTGAATTTGGTATATGAGTGATAACCATTCTTACCAAAAGATAGCCTCATATCAACACAAGAAAAATAAATTTATATAAAATTACCAAACGATAGCCTCATATCAACAAAAGAAAAATAAATTTATATAAAATAAAAGGAAATTAGACAATAACTACTTATATAAACTAAATTTTGTTTTTTAACTTGGAAACTAGTTGATCTAGCGTTTTTGTCGAACACCCGTCTTTGCTAAGTGCGCTTAGAGCTGCTTCTTTAAGCTCTTTAATTCGAACTCGGATTGCTTCCCCTTCGTCGCCTTTTGATAAACCCTTGACAACCCGAACAATCTCTGAACGATCCACAATGCCCCTTTCATTCAACTTAGCCCGCATAGCAACTTTCAAACCCTCAGTCAACATTAATGCATTCATCTTTTGTTCTGCATAAAGTGGCCAAGCAATCATCGGGACCCCTTGAACTATAGTTTCAAGAATCGAGTTCCAACCACAGTGAGTTAAAAACCCTCCAGTCGAGCTATGACTCAATATCTGGGCTTGAGGTGCCCAGTTAAGCACCACCAACCCACGGTTTTTGGTTCTTTCTAAAAAGGTTTTTGGTAAAAAGTCAAAAGTGCCCTCGTCGCCATGGCTATTTAGGTATGTAGCATCCGCTGCTTTATCATTTGGCTTTCGAACCACCCATATGAATCTTTGCTCACTCATCTCCAAACCCATGGCTAACTCAGTGAATTGCTCAGAAGAAAGGGACCCACCACTCCCAAAACATATATACAAGACAGACCCAGATGGCTGATCATCTAACCATTTTAAACAACTCGACTCGTTCACACCCTTATTAGACTGAACCGACCATGATTGTATCAATGGTCCAACCGGGTAAACGGGCGGCTTACCGGGTTCCACCTGTTGTAAAGCTTCAATTGCTCCACTCTCTAACCCCTTGAAGCTATTTACCACTATGCCATCAGCCATGAAATACCTCTTTACATTATGCAAAACCATTTTGTATGCATCATTACTCCGGTCCTGAAGCGGATCAAGCAGATCCTTACCATAAACCGGTATACAGCCCGGTATCTGAATCGGGTCAGGCACGTCCCTATACTCGCATGACACCATTTGATCAAGCTTTGGAAGATGAAGACACAGAGACAAAGTCATGGCGGCTGCTGGAAAGAAAAGATTACGCGGAACACCTAATTCAACGGCGGCATCGAAAGCATCTGTTCCAAACAGGTCAACAAACAAAGCAACAATGTTTTTGTCTGCCATCATGGAACTTATGGTTGCATGGAGAGCAGTAACGGATCGGGTCACCATGAGACTTATTCGGGTCTCAATCTTGGCATCTTGAGGCAAATCATCAAAGTTTACAGGTGGGAGGAGGGTATAGTTGATGGCATTTGGTAGTGAATCAAGAAACTCACACTGTGAATGGGATAATGGGCCTTCGTTTGGGATGATGAAAGTTGCAGAAAGATTGTGTTGGGCTGTGAGTTTTTTGGCGAATTCAACCAATGGGATAAGGTGACCCATCCCTGGGCTGGGTACAATGGCGATATGTGCTGGTTTCTCCATTGAAATTGGAGAAAAAGAATTGTGTGTGTGTGTGTGTGTGTGTTTTGGTATGTGAAGAACTAAGAAGTGGATGATGAATGAATGGATGAACGAAGGTGTTTAAATAAGCAATTTATAAAACGGTTGAAATCGACTCAACGGTTAAAACCGAAGTGATATAGTCCGGTTTGAAACTTGGAACTGGTTAACTTAACCGAACTAGATTGTTTAACCTTTATTATTTACTTTAGAGTTAATTGCCAAAATCGTCCCTGAGGTTTGGGCAGGTTTGCCATTTTCGTCCAAAATGACACTTTTGTACCAAATTGTCCCCAACGTTTGTAACTTTTTGCCATTTTCATCCAAACCACTAACTTAGTTTATTTTTTATGTTAAGTTGAGGATATTTTGATGAAACTGGCAAATATAAAACCACAGGGACGATTTTAGGGAATTTACTCAAACTCTTTTAAATTTCCTTTATTTATTAATTTTGTTACATATATAATAAAAAAGAATATACATGCAATTTTTATATGAAAAAAATAATGGCTTTGTCACATAATTTTTATAAATTTTCATCCAACCACTAACTAAGTTAATTTTCCTATTAAGGCGACGGATGTTTATAATATAAACTAAGACATAAATTAATTTCTAATTTTTATATAGATCAGTTTTATAAAAATAAAATCCACTTAAACCTTTAAATTTTATAAAACTAAAATGCCGGTAACCTTATTGTAAAAGGTCAAAAAAAATTCTTATCGTATGTACGAAGTTTATAATTCATCTTCTACTCTTTTAAATTCGCACCTAAGGAAAAACAGAAGCAAGAGCCCCTCCCCCCTATCAAACAACATATCGTTACCAAACCTTAAAATTACCCACCAAATTGTAATTATAATGCTATGAACCAAAAGTTTCTTTACTCAAACCACTCAAAATAAGTATTAGTTAGTTACCCTCATAATCTTAATTAAATAAATATTTTATTTCTACCAACATATTTCCTAGGTGTTCAACACATTTAAAAAATATGTAATGTTTTACAATTTTTTTCTATCTATACAACTGATAAATACTAAAAGTTGTAATCGATTGTTATGTGTTGCACACCAATGACGTTTTCTCTTTGTAAAACTGATTTATATAAAGAAGCTGTAAATTAATTTCTGTATTAATTTATAAAATTTAAAACATCATTCACCTTATCATAACAGAAAAAATAAACTGAGTTAGTGATTTGGATGCAAATTTATAAAAATTATGTGACAAAACTATTAATTTTTTTTTCTACAAACTCCATGTATATTTTTTTTTATTATATATGTAACAAAAATAATTAAATAAAGGAAATTAAAAACGGTTTGAGTAAATTGCCAAAATCATCCCTGTGCTTTTATATTTGCCAGTTTCATCCAAATGTCCTCAACTTAACAGAAAAAATAAACTAAGTTAGTTGTTTGGATGAAAATGGCAAAAAGTTACAAACGTTGGGGGCAATTTGGTACAAAAGTGTAATTTTGGACGAAAATGACAAACATGCCCAAACCTCATGGACGATTTTGGCAATTAACTCTTTACTTTATCTATTTGTTTTTTAAATATGTAGTTTTGTATATGCATTGTAATAAAAAAAAAAAAAAAAAAAACTATTTGTGTATCTTTATCATTTTTTAATATTATGATATACAAACTAACCGTTCAAGCAACAAAGTGATCAAACCGGTTGGTTCGGTTGACCCACCTAACTTTTTGGTTTATCATTTTCTGAAACCGTACTTAGCGGTCTGATCTACAATTTTTGACAAAACTAGTCTAGATGTGGTATATGAATCAAGCTGAACTCGAAATCGACTAATTTCGAGCTTGATTCATTTCGTGATTATGTTAAACTCGAGCTTGACTCGTAAGTAATTTTACATACTCCAGTTCTACTCATTTATCATTTAGTTCTTTTTGTATAATCATATATATATATATATATATATATATATGTATGTAGGGCTGGGCTCTATAAGAAACCCCATCTTTTTTAAGAAACCTTGGAAACCCTAGATTCACCCTTGATTTGGTTTCACTTTAATAGATCAATGGCTCTCCTTTTTTGGTGTATATATTAGATTTAAATTAATGCATAAAGGGTATTTTGGGTAGTAAAAAAGACTTTTTGAGCATTGGAAATCAAAAACCCATCTGCCATGTTGTACTGTCAAATCAAATAAGAGATTTCAAAATCATATCCCTCTTTCTCTCTCCCACTCTCTACTCACAATTATCACATCTCTTTCCTCCCCCACCCCACAAACGTGAAGAAGAACAAGAAGAAGATGTTCTCATTTCAGAATTAAAATATCTACCTTCAAGATTTCAAGAAATACTAATCCCAGATTCAGTTGCAGAAGACGATGGTGGTTGCAGATCAAAGCATGATTCAGTTGCAGAAGACGATGGTGGTTGCAGATCTGGTGGTTGGTGGAATGTGGTGACTGGTTCATTCTGGGGTGTGGGTGGTTGTAGAAGGTGGTGGAGGGTGGGTGGTTGGTGGCGCCGGAGTTCGGAACGTCGTCGGAGTCAAGATCTAGTAATGGTTAATGTTCTCTCTCTCTCTCTCTCTTCTCTCCTCTGTCTTCAATCAAGATCTAGTAATGGTTAATGTTCATGTATTTTAAATAAATCGAAAACTTTAGGATGAGATTTTGAACGAGATTTTTTGTTGGTTTGGTTGCTTGTTTGGGGATTTTGATCTTAACAATAATTGTTTTTTTTTTTTGTTGGTTTGGTTGCTGGTTTGGGCTTTTAATCTGAACAGTAAGTGTTTTTTTTTTGTTGGGTTGTTTGATTTACAGAAACAGACCCATAACATGTGTTAAGCACCTGTTAGAATGATATATAACGTGTGTTGATTTACAGAAACAGATCCATAAAGATATTCAATTGACAAGCTGGATGGATGTAGGCGACGTTAATGCGGGGACATTGAATAAGTCAACTCTTTTGGGAAAGAAGTTTTCGTTCATTTATAACATGTGTTAGTGGTTCATGCTGTAACAGATCCATAAAGAAGTTTTCATGCTGTAACAAGTTTTCGTTCGTTTCTAACATGTTTTGCACATTTTGGAATGTATAACATGTGTTAAGCCTCTGTTATAATCTTTTTGTAACCTGACATGTATTCATGTATAAGCTAGTGGTTTACAAAACACCATGATGTGTATATACTGATCTAACATGTGTTACAATGTGTCTGTTCAGAACATGTAATTGATTAACATGTGACAAGGGTGAAAACAGTCGACGGGGGCGATGAGTTTAATGGTGAGCTTAGTTAATATCGTAATGCGGGGACATTGAATAAGTTAATTATTTTGGGAAAGAAGTCTTCGTTCGTTTATAACATGTGTTAGTGGTTCATGCTGTAACAGAACACCATGATGTAAGCTGACATGTGTTCATGTATAACATGTGTTAAGCCCATGTTAGAATGATATATAACGTGGGAAAGAACTCTTCGTTCGTTTATAACATGTGTTTGTTTTGCACATTTTGGAATGTATAACATGTGTTAAGCCTCTGTTATAATCTTTTTGTAACCTAACATGTATTCATGTATAAGCTAGTGGTTTACAAAACACCATGATGTGTATATACTGATCTAACATGTGTTACAATTTGTCTATTCGGAACATATAATTGATTAACATGTGACAAGGGTGAAAACAGTCAACGGGGGCGATGAGTTTAATGGTGAGCTTAGTTAATATCGTAATCTTGTTGTAACCCCACTTGTATACATATGAAATTGTTCCGTTTCCAACGAACCGACTGTCGTAAATCATTACCGGACCGCTCGGGAATCAAACTTGGATAAGCAATTTATATGCATGGATTTTGACGATATTCGACAGTGATCAATTGACAATTTTCCCAACGGGGTTATTCCATGATGAAACCCTTATATTTCTTGTAATGGTTTGACTTGTTGCAATAAACTACACTATTAGTCTTGTTGCAAAGTTGTTGCAAAGTGATCAAGTTCTAGTATATGAAAGTAAGTTAAAAAATATATCTAGAGAGAAATAAGTGTAAAGTTTAATTCGTGGGAGTGGATATATACATTCCTCCCTCATAGGTGTATTTATAGTGTATAAAATGTAACCATAATGTTACCGATATTTAGTATTAAATGTTTTTATTGTACTGATAGGGGTGATGTGTTACATGTCATGGCTTATCGGATAATTGATTTAGTTTTATGATATGGTCCATTGGACAATGCCAGTCACCATACGAACAGGCAACCATGTCTAAGACCACCCATAGTAGTTAAGTGGGTGTGAAAAAAATGATGCCGCCTTAGCATCACATAAGTAGTTAGGAGGGAACACTCTCATTCACTTGCTTGAAGAGATGTAGTGCCAATGTAGGTGTGAAGAGGTTTTGTTACATCCCACACACATTGTTTGGTGTCATCTTTGGGGTGGGGTGGGGGTGTCACGCTCAAAGTGTTGAGGTGGCACCCTCATCCCCAGTACAGTACAAATGGTCTAATACCACATGGTATATTTTAAATATACTAGGACTCAACTTTAAAATGTCATTTACATAAGCGTTCTCTACCCACATGACTACATATATTATACAATCTGATCACACAAATTACTTACCGGTCTGAACAAGGTTACCCTAGTAGCATAGTTTAAATTTATTTTGTTATACTCACGTCATAAGAATTTATAGGAAAGAAAAACAATATTTTAAATAGGGCTTCATTAGTATGGGTAACATTCATTATCTTACAAACTTTCTTAAATCTAAGAAGTGTATAAAGATACAATGAATCACAAAATATAACACAATTTTAAACAAAATATAACACAATATCGAAAAATATAACACAATGTCGAGGAAAAAAGACACAATTGGTCGCAAAAAAAAAAAGACACAAAGACGCAAATATACAAAATACATAATGTTAAATAAAAAAACACAATAATATAAACAAAAATTCTAAAATCTACAAGCTATAAATCCAAAAGTGAAAACCTAAAATGTCATGTCGTATAATTCAATGAATTGGTTTCAATGCCGCTTGAATGGGGTCAATCGGAGTTTGTTTGATACCCTACCTACGACTTTTTAATTTTAGAAAATTTTGTATTTGATTCTAACCCTCGTTATTATAAAATAGCTATTATTTATCTCTGTCTCTGTTACTTATAAAGCATTTCAGATGTACAAATTATAATTTTACTACATGTATAAATTTTCAAGCATCATGTACAAGAAAGAACAAGCCATTTTAAAGGGGTACACTAGGAAATAGTTCAAAATTTTAAGACCCGATAAGGGCAATCTAGAGATTCATCCATGGAAACCGTACATTTACGTCAAGTGACTTGGCCGGCCACCTTAAACCGACGATAACGACAAAAGTGATGGTGTCACTTGGTTGGAGAACCAAGATGGGAACAGTAGTTTAAAACCTTAGGCAATGATGGGGGTTCCGGTGATGAGGTTGTAGGTGTATTCTTCAGACGATTAGCTCCTATGGTTCAAATGACTGTAGCGAGCGGCGACTAGGGTTTTGCCCTATTTTAGTTGTTCATCCTTGCCTTCCTTGCTATCGTGACGGCAAAGTACTCCGAGTGACCTTTCAAATTTAGGTCATTTTAGGTAATCAGGTAACCCTGTTGATTTTATTGTCGATGGTAGTATGAATATGGCCCTGTCATCGCCTTTCTCGCATGTCTACGGTGATGACACGAGTAGCAATCCTTCATCGCCTGTCACAAATAGTCGAGAATAAACATCTAGTTTCTTTCTCAATCGCCGTTTATCAATCGCTCTTGCAGAGAGGAAACAAGCGTTTGGGTGAATATACAACTTTACTCCAGCCTTTGATCATGATGCTAATGTAATGTTTTAATTGCTATTTATTGTTTTTTTTTCACGAGTCTTAGGTTCCCTTGTATATTTACTTTCTATATTTGTTGATAGGGTTCCCTCTTTGATGATCTTCATATTTCTTCTTTTTATAACTATATGTTTACTTTTGGTTTGCAGGATGCTAAAACCATCTATTCTCAACGTCAGAAAAGTGTTGTAGTGGATGTTGATGCTGGAGTCAAAAGAAGATTATGGCATTTGTAGGAGGTATTGATCTGTTTGAGGGGCATTATGATACTCAGGAACATTCCCTTTTTACCATATTTTAAAGATTTTTTTTTGAAAATGGGTTACACTTTTAGAATTGTAAATTGATAATGTGTTGCAGATATCCTGTTTGAGAGCAAAGCAAACACAACTAACCAGGTCCCTTGAAAAAGAAAGAGGAAGCGAATATTCATGAATCTGCTTCTAGATGAAATTAGGGAACTCAAAAAGAATCATAAGCAAGGGCTGTAGGAAGCATTGGCACACCATGAATAGCAGGTAGCCTTTAGTTTACTTTAAAACTTTATATAAACAATATAATTATGGTGAAGATGATTACAGGATATAGAACGTGAAAAAATGCGTGCATCTGGAATTAGAAAAGGCAGCTCACCTTCAATCTACTGCTCTTCTTTAGCAAAATAATAGCTAGAGCGAAATCTACATCTGAGAATGGTAAAGTAGAGAGAACAAGGAAGTTGGGGCTAGGGTTTTGAGAAAGTGAAAAGGGGAAGGAGAAATAGATGATTAAATACTTAGGGTTTGGGTAGGTTAGGTGGGTTAGTGGCTCATATCGCGTATACGAACCTGCTTGATGTCAAGTGCCTCGCTTACATAATTTGCTCATTTACACCCCAACAAATATACCGAGTACACTAGTTGTATAAATCTTGTTAAAACGAATATTCGTGATATATCTATATATTTATTTTAAAAATGTATATATGTTTGATAAATTTACGACATGTAGCCGGAGCTGACAGCTGAATACATGTTTCACGCGTCATAGGTTATTATTTATAAATAATAATAATAATAATGATGATGATGATGATGATGATGATGATGATGATGATGATGATGATGATGATGATAATAATAATAATAATAACAATAATAATAAAATACTTTAGAATATGTACCCTTCCCCGATAATTAGGGTCAAAAGTACGAGTTGTCATATTCTCCTCATGTTACAGAAATTTAGTCCTCGAAATTTAGGCTAATGTATACTATATACTCCAGTTATGGATTCGTCAATAACACGTTACGCATAAATATACGCGGTTTCACATAAGTTTACAAAATGAACATATAAATCACATAGCATATAAATTCACCTAATTTATATTTATTTATTTGTTCAGGAATACTATTCTGATTGTTTATCGACGTTCGTGTACAACTCATGTGTGATTCCGTAATTCCCCAAATTACTGTTACGTGAGTGTTTGTGAAATAACCGACACACATAATTTCCCCTAATCAAGTGTAAAGCATGAATGAGTGTTTGCGATAACGGAGTTAACTGGAAAATGTTGGGTGTCACATTGATGGTGAAGAAGAAGATAATGAGTTGTTGTATGTGGTGAGTGTGCATTTATAATGGACAACAAGACAAGGTAAAAACACTTTAATTCCCTCACATGGGGTGCACATGACCAAGCTTAACTTTTGAAACAAACATTGCTAAAGGACCTAGGGTGTAATAGGTTTTCCAAATATGGATTGTGACTGTAATTATTGATGTTAAAGGACAATAACTGCAATCCGATATAAACGTAAAGGACGAAAAGTGTAATTTACCCTATTTTTTATGCACAGTTGCACAAACTAACACATACATACACATACACATACACATACACATACACACATTAAAACAAGTTGAATCTTAAAATCACATACATTTTTAACTATGATAAATCACACAAACTTATATTAGTTAGGCACAACATTTTCTAAGATGATAAATCTTACAAATAAAATACATTAAATAGGTAAATCACCATTACTTGTAAATGAAGAAAAGTGGTAAATCATCATAACTTGTTAAGATATATGACTCGCCAAGTGTCAATGGGTAAATTAAGACAAAGAAGAAGAATGGATTTGCTTGTGGACAATTCTACTTCGTTTTTATATAGGTGAACCACCCTGCGTTAACGGGTAAACCACATACTAAGACGAAGATTCGAAGACCACCTTGACACTTTATCTTAATTTCCAAGCTGATTTACCGTATATAAACATATATAATAGTACCACATACAAAGATGTGGTAGTTTAATTATGAGACCACCAATTCCAACATTTTAATCACCACAAAACCAACACCAGGGGCATAAAAAGAAGGCTTGGGCGGAGGATAGAAACGATAACGAAAACGAACCAACATTACTGACAGGTACAGTGTTCGATATTTTATAGAACATCAACAATTATTTTTGTTTGCTATTTAGAAACAATCAAAATTTGGTATAAATAATATCACCAACCCACATATTTGTGTGCGAGACAAATCCTAAACCATTTTTGGAAAGTTAACTATTTAACGGTGGCTGTGTTTTTTTATTGGAAGCTAGCCGGTTTTTGACGAATTGTGTGTCATAATCATTACCGGAAAATTGTTTGGAAATCAAACCTGGAAAAGCTGGTGGAGACAATAATTGGCAATTTATTTAAACTAGTTGATTTTCCGACCCCGCGTTGCGGCGGGGATCCAATGTCTGCAAAACGCGTGCTGACAACGGCAAACGGATACCGAATATCAAAACATAGATAAAAATGGTGTAGTAACGATAGTTACTTCGTCCTAAAAACGATTTTAAATAATCTAATATATAATAGTAGAACCCACACGTCCTACACGTTGGAATTCGGTTGTTTTCAGTTCAGTTATGACGTTACTAACACATTAAAACATGGATGAGCTCGGTACCGGTAATGGCACCGGAAGTACCGATCCCGAAAATGCTCGGTACTATACAGTATGGTATTTTAAGGTAAAAATAAGTAAATACAGGTATGGTGCTAGACCGGTGTCGAACTGAAAGTAACGATTCTGAAAACGGCAAAAGGTGGGTACCAAATTGGTACCGAAAATGATTTGGTATAGTAAATTTGGTACCGATACGATACCGGTTTGATTACAGGATTTGATATTATTTTCTCATCAATAATTTAAATATCCAAGTTAATTTTACATGTTACAATTCATTCATTACAGAAAAAGGCAAAAAAGAAAACAAAAGAAGTTGTGTATATAAAACCTCATTCAAACGAAATACAATTTGCTTACCACGTGTATGAAAAGCAATCTAAACGATGCAATTACTTGCGTTGCTACGTGACATGAGCTCAAAGGTGATGTTAGGGATGAGCTCGGTAGCGAAAACCCCCAAAAGTGGGTACCGCTACCGAATATACATGGTACGGCACCGGTACGGTACCGGTATTTGAGAGTAAAAACCGGTACCAAAAATGTCAAAAGTCGATACCAAATATGTACCGAAAATATACCCAGTTTGGTAAATCTGGCACCGGTAAATGTACCATTTACTTATCCCTATCTATGTAGTGTTACTATTCATTTGCCATTTGCCATTTGCTTATGTTTTTAATTTTAATTTTTAATTTAATTTAATTTAATATATATAGGCAATACTGGTCATTTGCTTATGTTTTTAATATATAGTGTAGGTCCGGCTAGGGGAGGATCTAGTCGCCTAATCCTTGTTGTCGAACACACCCGGTTGTGCGGAATCCAACCGGAGATGCAAACCGAGATCGAGAGAAGGAGATGAACAAGAACACGAGATGGAGACCGGGACTCAACGATTAACACCAATGTATTAATACTTGAAAGACAATTACAAATCAATGTTTACAAGATAATCTTTGCAAACTCTCTATCAAATCTCTCGGTTCTCTCTTGTGCGATGCCCTTCTCTGTTGTCCTCTCCTATTCTACCGAAATCACTGAGATATTCGGTATAAATATGTTGTTCACTTGTGCGATTTGGGCTTTGGGCTCACTTGTGCGATTGACTTGTCTTAGGCCCAAGTGACAATGGCCCAAAACCCTCTACGGTTTCAATCTTCAACAAATATGCAGATTGTACAACATAGTCAACATGATGACATCATTATGACATCATCATGATGATGTCATGATGATGTGGCAGCGGGAACCGGCTCGCGGCGCTCCGTGCTTCGCGTGTCGAACTCTGGGACGCACGACGGAGGAATGTCGTGACGTCGGGCTTGAGCCGAAGCTAACCGGGTCGAACCGAATCGAGTTGAACCGAACCAAGTCGCGTCCACAAAATATGTATCAACAAACTCCCCCTTGGACGCTACTCGTGAGATTCAACTTCCATATCTTCCACGTCGGAGGATCTTCAAAGTCTTCACGCGTTGTAAGTAGAAAGTGTGTCAACAAACTCCCCTTTTCGTTTAGGTAGTGTGTCAACAAACTCCCCCTTAAAATGAACTCTCCAATGAGTTATGCTCGTGAATCTTTTGACTTGTCAATTTTTCAGATCCTTGTGGTGTTGATGAAGGGTCAGCGGCAACTCGATCATTTTATACTTTGAGTGCCTCCACTTCGTGTCTTCATTCCAAAGCTTGTCATCGAACATGTTCTCCTCGCCTTTAGCATCTGCACATGCAAGAAAGCTAAACGCATAATGAGAACAACCGCTTGGAATATAGTTAACATTTAAACAAATGACACATATGAGATCAAATCTCAATCAAACACCGACCGACAACATTTTGAAAGTTTAGAAAATGAACAAGTTTAGTCCTTTAACTTTCAAAACTTGTTAACTTCGACTGTTTATGAAGATGCAATTGTTTTCCGGCTTACGATCAGGATTTTGGGTAGGATAGACTCGAGTTCCAACATCAGTCAATCAAAAATAAACTAGAAGCAAAATCTTTTTGGCTTTTATAAAGTTTATATTAAAACACACCTAAAATCTTTTTGGAATTTTTCATTTATCAAATGAAAAGACGGAAAGCAATAAATAAATATATACAAAGATACAGAAACTGAAAGCAGTAAACAAATATTTACAGACATTCTTTTTGCGAGTTTCGAGGGTAAGAGAATCATATCAGTGTACGGTCTTGTCAAAACGCTCTTTTTGTTCTTTTAGTTAACATTAAGATAAGCATCCTATAACAATTATCGGTATTGTTGTCCACATAAGCTCAACTTATCAGATGTAATCATGGCGAGGGGATACGTTAAGGTATGATTTATACTTACAGACCGGTGTTCATCCACACACGACACATTCCCGTATCAAGGTATGCACGAGGGTTCATTTTACCGGTGAGTATACCGATTATCATCTGTTTGACCGTATATGATGTGAGAAACTCACTTATTTGATTGAAAACAAGCCCTATGTGATAGAATCACTTATTGATGAGGAACTTGATTTTCGATGCATGAGGGCACAGGAGCAAGTCCGTGAACAGGTCAGTACTTTCGTACAGCAGAGAGACGAACTTGACTCCCGGATAAATGTGATATATTATCACTTATTTGTTTGGACATGTGATTGTTGATCACTTATTGAGGTCGAATGCAATATGTACACGTATGTATGGTATCATGGAAGATCTAGACTTGCGTCCCCGTTATTTTTACGGTAAAAGAAACAACCATGATACCCAGATGATAAGCAGCATAAAGACCGAATATTTCAGAACCTCGGCAATCTCTCAAACGAAATTTCGGTACTAAGACCATATGCCAATGTGTGGTTCCCACCTGGTCTTCAGTCGATTTAAGTTTATATCACCCTGCACACTTTAATCTGATTGTGAGCCTACCGATACATCTTATATAGAGCTGCTTAACATTTTTCATTTTGTATTTCAGTTCGAAGAGGTTTCAACAGACCACTGATCTACTATCATTTTCTCTTTTTCTCGCCAGGAAACTCATTTTTGTTTTTCCAATGTTTTTGCGTTTTGAAAATTTTCACTGTTTTTGAATTTTCAAATTTTGGATTTACTCCCCCTAAAATCAACAAACTATGATAAATTTAAAAGACACAAAGATATTTACAAAAACGATTTCCCGATGTCGGTTAAACTCATGTTTTACCTCAATGCCATTTACCAAAATTAATTTTGAATCAGAAATGATTTAACGAATTTTGGAAAAATCAGTTGGCATGTCGGTAAGCGGTGCGGACCATGACAACATTGTCTGGCCAAAGAGTGCTACAAGAGGATAACAATTCATAAAGCAGCTTAAATATCGACAAGTATAGGAGAGATTAGAAATTTAAAACCGTATCCTGCAACTGCCTCGTGCATTGCCAGGAATCTGAGCGTTCTCCCAAACTGGATATCCACCCGGTGTGGATTTCAAAGTCGATGTTGTAGCTACTGAGAAATCTCTTCACAGCAACAAGATCAGAAACCTTTGGGTCCGGCTGGTCTTCCACATTGCACCAACGAAGGTTTTTGTCTTTCTCTTTCAGAAGTAGTGTGCGGTTGTTCAATCCATGCCAAGGCATCCGCACACCCGGTTGGTTTGTTCAACAAACACATTTTCTTCAATCACACCGCGAAGAAATGTACACCGCACGTTCATCTTGTTGATTTTGAACTTCAAACGTGCTGCAGGTGCGTACATTTTGATTGAATCTATCCTGGGGACCCGATTAAAGCCTTGAACAATCAAACTTTGAAATGATTTTCATTTTGTCGAAGCTTTTAATCTCTTTCGACAGACAATTCTGTCTTCTATTCTTTTTCTTCTCTCCATCACAGGCAACAACTTCTTTGTCGCCGATCTTGTGCTTGGACACTCCACTATCAACAATCCTATGACTCTCGATAGTTCCTCCTGGAACTTCCTGCACACTCACTCAGAGATTAGATGGAGAGGGGGACCCAAGCCTTCATAGACTTGGGTTGCCCCTGAGAATCAAGAAATGTAATTTCAATTTCCTGATGATTTTCAAACACAGCACCTCCCCCTAAACTTTCACCCGTTTTAGGTTTCCAAGTTTGTTTTTGTTTACCAGATTGTGTATTATGTACAGTTTCTGGTTTTAATGGTTGTGACAAACTAGGTTTCCTTTTAACAGTTTTCGGTTTTAAAGCCTTTTCGATCACCTTTACATTTTTACGTCGTTGTTTTGTTTCTTGTTCTTTAATAGTGCGTTTATCATGTTTTGGAGAAACAGGACGACGTTGTGAGTGACCTTGTTCAGAGGGGGTTCTTTCAACAAAATTTGGTTTGGGCGAGTTTGTGCAGTCTTTAATGATGTGCCCAAACTTCCCACATTTGAAACAAGTTCTCCTTTCAACAAACTTAGGAGAATTTGATCGACGACCTGACGTAGAAGTTGCAGACCCAGAGGTACTAGCTTCACACCCGTTTGTGTGTTGGGTGTAATTGTTATCACTGTTACGTTTCAAAATGTTGACTTTTTGTACAAAATCGGTATTTGATTTATTTTCAAAAGTCTCCACTTTATCAGTACCTTTGGAGGCCACAAACTTAACGTCTTTTGCTTTCTTCTTGTAACGAGCTTCTTTTGATTCAACCTTAGCCTTTGGCTTTGAAGCTCGTTGTTGTTGTTTACCCTTAAAAGCAATTGGTTGTTGCTTTGTCGGTGATTTCTGTTTTCCAAATTGTTTTCTGATTTTAGCTTTTGGAATTGTGTCACATTGAGTTACAATGACTCCTGGAATTGTCTTTCCCAAAAACTTGTTTGTAGTATCTTCAAACACTTTGTCAATCAAAGATTGATTGACGTTTTTGATTGGAAAATCTTTGTCTGAATAAATTTTACTATCACCAACTAAAGTATACAACAAGTTATTGCTCTTAATAGCAGACACACATTCTTTGTCATCCTTGACATTCTTGACAGGATCTATCACTTGCTTGGCAACTGGTTGCACGATAGGAGTAGGAGGATCACACAGAATATGATTCTCAATTGGAATTTCTACTCCTTTCGTCTCATCAAGTGATTCATCCTGGTCACTTACATCTGATTCATCATCTGAAGAATCATAGTCCTCAATGGTCGGAGGACTTTGATTTGAAGCACATGATGACTTTTCCTTGCTATCAGATGAGCCCTCCGATGAATTGTCCGTTTTGAACCCTAAGCCAGTTGTAACTTCCTCATAATCAAGAGGTACAGTTGGCTCAAAACGCGGCATTTCCTCCTCATCGGGCATTCTGGTATAGTTGTGTCTCAAAGGGGGCGGACACGACTTATACCCTACGCCTTTCTTGTTTCCCTTCAGTTGTTGAACATCAATGATGTGATCAAGCACAAATCGGGAGTTAGAATAACTCTCCAATTTTTGTTTGATCGCATCATGCTCGCATTGGGCAATGGCTAATTGCTTCTTAGTTTCCTCAACAATATTTATGTACTCATTTATACTTACTTGTTTATGGTAAACCACTTTGTTAACTTCGGACACGCTTTTCTTTAATGTTTCTATTACAGATTTAAATTCTTTTTCGTTCCGAGTTAAAGCCATGTTTGCCTCCTTGCACTTAGCCATTTCAACAACTAAACTCTGATTGTGACTATGAATTGTGTCACATTCAAGTTTCATTCTTTCACATTCAAGTCTCATATATTCACAATCTCTACAATTAATAAGAGTTTCAGATGTTACCTGGCTCGAAGAGGCTGTGATATTTGCCATGAAGGCAGTCTGAGAAGAGAAAGCTCCATCTTCAACATCCACTACGTCAAAAATAGCCTACGGCCACACTTTTCTCAAAACCGTCCCGCCACACTTTTGATTAAATGTGTGGCCAAAGGTCATTTTTAACATTTGAAAAACTTTCAGCCCACTTACTGCCACACAATTTACGTATTCATGTGGCCATTATATAACAACTCAAAACTTTTAGCCACACTTTAAGAAAAAACTATGACATTTACCAGTCACACTAAAAAAAGTGTGGCTAAATGTGATCTACGACCACGGTAATTGTTTTATGTGACCATAAACACATGTTTTTGAAACCGTCAGCCACATTTTAAGAGAAAACTGTGACATTTATTAGTCACACTAGAAATGTGCAGCCACACGTGATCTACTGCCATGGTATTTTTTAATGATGTGGCTAAAAACATATATTTGGTAAAAACTAAGACATTTAGTAGCCACACTAAAAAAATGTAGCCAAATATGATATGCGGCCATAATATGTGTACGATGGTGTGGCACATTACGCATTCCCTTTCAATACTTGTAAATCAAAATGTGAGTATACTTTGACTGGATTTCACCTAATACATTTATCTTTTGGGCTATATTTCTCCTCTCGCTCTCGCTGCCATGTGGCGATTTTTATATGTGGCACATTTCGCATTCCCTTCCAACCCTTCTCCCAAGTTCTACGGCCTCTTGTGATGCAAACCCTAAATATTTGATTCGCTATGAAGCATCCCTCCTCACCCTTCTCTTAAATTCTGTAAATATATGAGGCCCTGATTGCAGTAATATTAGTATATGACGCCCCTGATTGTTTACCAATTACTTTTCTCTGCAAACCCTTAAAGTCGTCTTCTCCATCGTGCATCCTCCGCTGTTCATGATTCAATCGCAAGAGGTAAGTCTCATCTTAGGCTTTTATTCTTATGTTTTTTTATCACTATGGTACACCGCCTAGGGTTTGTTCGTATTCGGTTGTATACAAGTTAGGGTTTTTGTTCATCGAAATTGACAACAAATCTGAGTTATTAATATCAATACATCATTACTTTGTAATCGATTGTGATTTTCTCGATAATTTCCGTTTGTTATTCATATTCGTTGTTCTAGGTTTGTTTTTCTTTAACAATTTCTTCTTAGGTTTGTTTTTCTTCAACATTTTTATTAATTTTATATTATTTCAATAAATTTTTGAATGATGGGCATAATTGAGGTTTTGAAATAGTGGAATTGACGGTATTAAGAGATTACATGCATCGTTGTTGATTGAACGTTTGTCAACTTGGGTTATATTTTGTTTCCAGTAGGCAAATTGAAATAAAAAAAACTTGGCCCAACAAGGGATGGGTCAAACACATAGAATGGAAGCAGTTCGTTTTGCTTGAAATACTCTTTTGATATTATAAAACGCAAACCAGATCAACCACCCATTCACTAACATATAGCAAGGATGCAACATTTTGTTTTATATTTATCTTATTAATATCTTTTTTGACTGGCTAACTTACACACCCTCTAATTCTACCATTAAATCTACACCTTTTGGGACTTGAACCCTATATGCATTCTGGACGTGACACCTTTCCTTCACACCTTAATACCTCTAGGTTGCAAGCCCTTTGGTTTTTATGTATTTAATCTTGCAGGTTAGCTATGTGATACGAATTGCTTTACATGTTTTCTTGTGAGATGTATCATGGTGAGTGCTGTTTTGTCATTTTAAATATTATACGCGACAAGTCTTTCATCATCTGTTCTGACCATCAGCAATGATAACCTACATAATTTAAATTTGAATCTTTCTTTTAGATGTGCTTTAAGGCATTCAATAAAGCTGCTGACCTAGATATACTAGAACATCATGTTCCTAACTTTATATACAATTTTGTATGATTCTCACTCAAGTCACTCCTTTGATTTTAAATTTTATTTTATATTCTATTAAAGACATTTCTAAAACCAGTATGACATTGTTAAATGGGTTGTGTTTGTAGTTTGGCGGTCCAAATCCACACTCGACATTAACCGAAAATCATGGCACACACATAAACTCGAACAAAACACCAACGTTAACAAACAAAGAAGACTTTGCAGTGGACCCAGATCAAAGAAGTTTTTGCAGCTAGGAATCTAGGATGGGAACATTTGGAAGCAATGGATCTTAAATCAAAGATTTTGCAGCTCTTGCGTTTGAGGTGACTACCTATTCTAGGGCTCTTAGTTTCTTCATTGTCGTTTCTTACTTCTTCAATCTTATTTTATCGTTCCATTCAATTTTTCACCACCACTAACCTGATTTAGTCTTTTTTTTGTTGTATAGTTTATTGATACTCAAATCTAAATGCGTTAACAGTTACGTAAGCTAAAAATATCGATTTTGTTTGTAGACCTTGTATCTTATATGATATTTTAACATTTTTGTTCTTCAATCTGAAGAGGGTATACATGTTTCTTTCTTCTTCTTTTCTTTTTTTTTGAGTAATTCATCAAAATAAAATTGGATATTTTTAACTAGATTTATTGATAAATGAAGTGGTGTCACTATTCTTTGATTGCTTCATATGCTGTGCATTTTTTTATTTTGTTTGTTATTGCGAAATGTTGATAGAATCTGGTGATATTGGCTGCATAATGGTGCTTAGAGGGGTAATCTTGCCCCAAAGCCTTCTAAGTGGGTCACTTTGGGTTGCTTTTTAAATTATATGGGTTGGTTTGGGTAAGATATTTTCACTTAGTGGGTCAAAATGGGTCAATTAAAATTCCATCTCATATATTTTCGGGTCAAAATGGATCGACAACTTCAAAGAAATGGATCAATGTGGGTTGGTGTCTTAAAGAAACGGGACAAGTTTCGGATCGGAACTGGTTCGGTTCGGATTGAGTTTCGGGCGGCCGGGACGGGTTTCGGATCGGAACGTAGTTGGTTCGGATCGGATTTCGGGTCGGCACGGGTTTTCGCACTGGACGGGTTTCGGGCTGGCATGAGTTTTTGCACGGGACGAGTTTCGAGTCGGGACGGATTTTAGCACCAGACGAATTTCAGTTCGTTTTTTTTTGTTTTGTTCAGGTCGGTTATTTTTGGTTTCGGTTGAGACTTTTTTTACGTTTTGGTCGCTTTTTCGGTTCGGTTTTGATTTTTTCAGTTTTTTGTTTCGTTTTAGCCGGTTTCGATTCGGTTTTTTGTTTCGTTTTGATCGGTTTTTCCGGATCGGTTTCGATCTTTTCAGTTTTTTTGTTTCGTTTTGGTTGTTTCCTTTCGTTTCAGTTTTTGGTTTTTTGTTTCGTTTTGGTTGCTTTTTTCGTTTGATTTTTTCAGTTGTTTTGTTTCATTTCGGTTCAGTTTCGGGTTTTGTGTTTCGTTTTGGTCTCTTTTTTCGTTTGATTTTTTTCAGTTTTTTTGTTTCATTTTGGTCGGTTTCGGTTCGGTTTCAGTTTTTTTTTTTGTTTCGTTTTGGTCGGTGTTAGTTTCGGTTTTTTTGTTTAGTTTTTTCGGTTTTGTTTTGGTTCGGTATCGACTTTTTCATTTTTTTTATCGTTTTGGCCGGTTTCGGTTTCTGTACCGACTTGAACAAAAGGTATATTTATTGTGAAATCATGTTTTTAGAAATGGGAAAAAAATAAATCCAACCCGTTTTGACCCAAAACCCATTCCGAACGTGACCCGATCTGACCCGAACCCGTTTGGACCCGAATCCGTTCCAACCCGGAGCCGTTCTGACCCGACCCAAAACTAGCCTTTTTTAATTTGACCCATTTCGACCCTAACCCGTTTTGACCCATGACCCGTTCTGACCCGACCTGACCCGTTTGGTGCTCATTAGATGTAAATAGTTACATATAGTGATTTAAGTGTTGACTAACCACACACCACTTCCTCCGCCATTGTTCTATAGTGAGGATTCTAAGAACAAATTGTGAAATCCTTTTAAAACTCTTTTATGTGACAAACAAAAAATTGGGGTGTACAGAATATGAATGCATTGTGTTTGATTTGGTGATAGTTTGTCATCATTGTTTTTCCGTAGGTACATATTTACCTTGGATTGTCCAACAGTGAAATTGAACCTACCAGGTTAGCAAACTTTTTTTTTACAAACCATACATGGTTCATTCTTTTACTCTAAAATGTTAATACTTTCACTGTTTTTTGATTAGGCTTATGACAAGGTTGCTCTAAAGCTCAATGGAAAAGGAGTTCGTTAATAATCATGGTCTCATGTTCGGTTTTTAAAGTGTATCGCATATTCACCAGTTACCTTATTACTTGCCAGGTTTGTGGGTTTCACCCTTGCTTCAGTTAACACCGAGCTTCATTCCTTGATCTTTTCTATATTATGAGCCTTTTCATGTCTTTATTCGAATCAGTCTTTAGCGCGGACAAGAGATCAGATGTGAGGCTATATTATGGTGCAAGGAACCTTCAAAGAATGGCTTATCACGTTTTATATTTAACCTGATTGATTTGATACGTAAGCTATCCTTGGAATGCTATGGAGTTACTGTTGTTCAAGGTCGTATTGCATCAGATGAAAGTGTCTTTAGCGGGCCAGATTGCTTTGAGTTTGGGCAGATTGCTGGGCAGATTGTGGGTCACTAGATCATATTGTGATTTTCATTTTGTAGCAACAGGTCAAATTACTAATTGATTATTTGGTCAGCTTTCATTATATGTAACTTAATTTGTGAATTTACATATAATGATTTCTGGAAATGTTAGTAGAATACTAGAGCCATGAATTATTATCACCATGATAGTAGGCACACTTAAAATTACAAAATTTCATGTGTCTATACATAACCATTAGCCACACTTTCGTGATATTGTTTTTTGTTTGTGTGACGAAATTATAGCAAAAGTCATGCGAAAAACAAATGTGTAACAAAAGGTTAGACAATAGCTACACTTAACATTACAACATGTGGCTATACATAACCATTAGCCACACTTTCGTGATATCGTTTTTGGTTTGTGTGACGAAATTATAGCAAAAGTCATGGAAAAACAACTATGTGTGACCAAAGGTTAGACAATAGCCACACTTAACATTACAAAAATGTTGTGTCTAATAAACGTTTTTAGCCACACTTACAATAAATTAATGTAACCATATATTAGAATCGGCCACAATTTGTTACATTGTTTTTGTTTATATGACGAAATCATAGTAAACCACATGGAAAAAACAAATATATGTGACCAAAGATTAGGCAACAGCCACACCATAATCACTTTGTTTCTTATTTGTGTGACCACATGATAGAAATCGCCATAAGAAAAAAAAAATATGTGTAACCAAAGGTTAGATAATCGACACACTTAAAATTACAAGATTTAGTGTGGCTATAAATAACCATTAGCCACACCATAGTCACTTTGTTTTTTGTTTGTGTGTCTGTATAAAAGAAACAACCACACTTACAGTAAGTTCATGTGACTATATAATAGAAACGGTCACACTTATAATAATTCATGTGACCGTTTCTACCCTTTAGCCACACTTAATGGGCAAAATGCTTGATAACAACCACCCTTTTTGTCACACTTTTTTTTAATTGATGTGGTTAAAACAAAATTTTTTTAGTAATTTATGTGACTATATAGTAGTAACGATCACGCTTAAAGTAAATACATGTGGCCGTTGCTATCCTTTTGCCACACTTAATGGAGAAAATGTTACTTTTAACCAAAAAATGTTTGTACCCTTTAGTCACACTTTTATGTTCTACGACCACTAAAAAGTGTGTGTGGCCGTATGATACCTACGATGACTCGAGCTTTAGTCACACTTGACCTGAAAAAAATATGTGAGGCGAAAGATATATAGTCACACTTTTTTTGTGTGGCTGTATCCCTGTTTTGGCATAGTGATCAGTACCTCCTTCCTCCTTCACATCAGGCTCGGATTGATTATCCCCAGAAATAGAGCCTTCTTCATCAGAACTTCCAGAATAACCAGAACTGTCATCGCTTTCAGAAAACTCTTCCTTGTGAACATGCTTGATGTGATTGATAATTTTTGCATAGCATGCAGTTCCACCTCCTTGATGATTATCTCCCAATTGTACAGACCAATCACATCCTTCATCAGCTTGAACTATCAATGCCCGGTTGGGGTTTGAAGGCCCTGACTGGTTGGTTTGGTTGTTAGCAGCTACTATCCCTCTTTCGTTGTTAGCTTGATTTGAAGTACTTGTTTGATTTTGGAAGGGATTTTGGTTGCCTTGTTGGTTGCCTTGTTTGTTGCCTTGTTTGCTCGGTCGCGTGCATTCACGTTTAAAGTGACCCTTTTCACCGCAATTAAAGCATGTGACAGCATCTTTATTGAACCCGTACTTCGTATCATTTTTGCCTTCCAACGAAGTTCTTCCAGTTCGAGTCATGAAATCCTTTGCCCTTCTAACTGCACTTGCAAACGCCCACTTGATATCCATTAACTCCATTTCATCCCTGTCTATCTGCTGATAGTCTTCGTTTGTCAAATTAATGTTGCCAATTTGACTTGCGACTAATCCGCTGTAGGAATTAACCATAGTGGTAAGAATTTCAATGTGATCCCGTGCAGCCTCTATACTCACTTTGGAAAGATTTGAAGTATCAGGTTTGTTGCCATAGAAGGCTTGTTGTGGTTGGGTTTGTGGTGGGGGTTTAGAAAAATAGGAAGCTGGATCAAATTGGGGTTGTGCCGGATTGACTTGAGGTGAAGGTTGAGGTGTTGGAATATAAGCCCTTGGATCGAAGACCGGAGCAGTATTTGATTGAGGAAACGGAAAGGAACTTGTGTTGGACACAAATGCAGTTTGCAGTTTTGGTTGCTGAGCTGCATTAGACCTGGCCAAGGCATCGAAGCCTGGAAGATACATTTCTGTATTCTGAGAAGCGGGAACTCGCTTGGCTTTCCTGATTTCTTCATCATTTTTATGTTCCAGCTTCTGGATGAACTCATAGATGTTAACTGTGTCAAGAGTTCCCGTATGCTTCAATAGCTCAATAAACGAACTCCACTTTGGAGGTAAAGCATCAGCAAAACTAGCCACCATTTCCTGTTGAGTTGCCAAAACCCCATAAGCAAACATTTCACTAATCAAATGATAAAAACGTGTAGTCATATCATTAAGGGTTTCATTTTCCAAAAACTGAAAAGATTCAAACTCTTTCTTCAACAGATCATGACGAGACTTTCGTGTAGCTGCATTGCCTTCTCCTCTCGCAACCAAGGCATCCCACAATGTTTTCGTGTCTTTACAGTAGGAGAACTGATGATAGATATCTTTGTTAAGTGCTTGTGTAAGTGTAGCAAAAGCCTTTTTCTCCAAATCATAGGCTTTCTTGTCATCTTCCAACATGTTAGCATAACCCGCTGAAGTGGATGCTGCAACTTCAAGATTGGGGTTGAATGCATTGATGAAACACCTCCAAAGCTCGGTGCTTTGACCTTGCACATATGTGTGAAAACGGCCTTTCCATGATGGAAAATCGTTCATATGGTTTAACTTTGGTGGACGATTGTTGCTGCCAGTTTCACTTTCGCTAATTAGCAGATTTTGAATACTTTGACTTTGATTGGATACTAATGCCCATTGACTGGCACTGATCGCTGGTGGTGGAAACATACTTCTCGCCCACGCTGCTGCGGAAGTTTGATCTTGACCGGTCTGTGAATCCGTACTCCAGTCCCACGGACTTGTGCAACTCATGATTGGTGTATGAATGATAACAACCTGATTAAATTACACAGATCAACCAGCTAAAAAAAAATACAAGTCTTAAAAAAAAAAAAAAAAAATTTTGTCCAAGACTTGATGAAAACAAGAAGTGCTTTCGGCTGAGAAGTTGTAATTTCAACTTGATTTCGATTGATGTTTGATAAGTGATTTCGGCAACAACACACTAAGTGTTTTCGGCAACAAGATGAAACAACAAGTGATTTCGGCTGATGTGAATTGATTTCGGCTCAAGACAAAACAAAACTTGGGTGATTTCGTGATAAAGATCTGATGTAACCGAGGCCCAAATAGAAGCCCAATTAAATGTTGTGCGACTGAAAGAATCTTGTGCGAGCTAATCAATCTTGTGCGACTGTAAATGTTGTACGATTAATTATGTTGTGCGACCAGACTTTCTTGTGCGACTGACTTTCTTTTGGGCTCCCAGTTAACAAAACAGCCCAGGCCCAATGACCAAACAGAAACCCAGATCTATGTTGTGCGATCCAAGGAACCTTGTGCGAGTGAAATGTTTTGCAACTGAAATAAAACTTGTGTGACTGAAATCTTGTGCGCTCCACTCTCTTTTGGGCTCCCAGTTTATCGAAATAGTCCAGGCCCAAAGACGAAACAAAGGCCCAGATCTATGTTGTGTGTCTTGTGCGACTGTGATCTTGTACGCTTGAAACAGATCTTGTGCGACTGGAATGAGTCTTGTACGATCGGATGTCTTGTACAATTCAATATTGTGTGATTGAAACAAATGTTGTGCGATTGAACCTTGTTGACTTTCTATAACCTGACACAAAACAGACAACTTTCGGCTCACCCACTTTTTGGAAACACAATTTTCAAGTTACCAACCAATGATGACTTGCCTCCTTTTTTTTTTTTTTTTTTTAATAAAACCACAACTTTAAAAACACAAACAACTTTAATTCAAATCCAAAAGCAGATCGAACAAGAATATTATCATGAACACTTTGAAGCTTGGTTGAAGATATGAAGAACACAACCCAGAAAATTTGAATTTTCCGGCAAACTTCTGAGTTTTCCGGTGTCCCGACAACTTCCGAAACGCGTTTTAGCTTGAAATGTTTAATCAAAACCAATATATATCATGAAGACATGTGCTAAACACGGTTTTTAACAAAACAAAACAGCAAAACAACAAGATTAAACCCGATTAACAATGTTTTTCAGAAAAAAATAAACTTTAAAAACCCGAAAAACAAACCGAAAACAACTCGGTTTTAACAAGGAGAAGAGCCAAGGCTCTGATACCACTTGTAGGTCCAGCTAGGGGAGGATCTAGTCGCCTAATCCTTGTTGTCGAACACACCCGGTTGTGCGGAATCCAACCGGAGATGCAAACCGAGATCGAGAGAAGGAGATGAACAAGAACACGAGATGGAGACCGGGACTCAACGATTAACACCAATGTATTAATACTTGAAAGACAATTACAAATCAATGTTTACAAGATAATATTTGCAAACTCTCTATCAAATCTCTCGGTTCTCTCTTGTGCGATGCCCTTCTCTGTTGTCCTCTCCTCTTCTACCGAAATCACTGAGATATTCGGTATAAATATGTTGTTCACTTGTGCGATTTGGGCTTTGGGCTCACTTGTGCGATTGACTTGTCTTAGGCCCAAGTGACAATGGCCCAAAACCCTCTACGGTTTCAATCTTCAACAAATATGCAGATTGTACAACATAGTCAACATGATGACATCATTATGACATCATCATGATGATGTCATGATGATGTGGCAGCGAGAACCGGCTCGCGGCGCTCCGTGCTTCGCGTGTCGAACTCTGGGACGCACGACGGAGGAATGTCGTGACGTCGGGCTTGAGCCGAAGCTAACCGGGTCGAACCGAATCGAGTTGAACCGAACCAAGTCGCGTCCACAAAATATGTATCAACATATAGGTAATATACAGGTAATGGATTTTGATGATATATGTCAGTGATCCGTCGATAATTTTCTAACGGAGTTATTCCATTGCTGAAATCTTGTTATCTTGTAGCCTTGTCACAAAGTTCATGTCTTGTACATAGAACACATTCCTCCTTGTATAGCATTAAATGTTTTAATTATACAGATAGAAATGTGTTGTTACATCTCATCACATGTCTTGTCGGATAATTCATTTAATCCAGATTATGGTCCCCTAGAGTGACCACACGCATATGCACCCGTTTCTAATACGACATGGTATTATAAATGTTGAGAGTTAAAATCTAAAAAGTAATAAGTATTCTAAAAAGTAATAAGTATTACTTTTTAGATTTTAACTCTCAACATTTATAATACCATGTCATATTAGAAACGAGTAGATACTCATGTGGTCACTGAAATTATCTAGGGGGCCATAATCTCGATTAAATGAATTATCCGACAAGCCATAGTGGGGGCGGGAGGGGGCGACCGACCCCCTAACTTTTTGCTCAGTAGTAGAGAGTATGTTGTTTTCGTATAGAAATTTTTGGGTATACACGTTTTTGACCCCCCTCCCCCGGTTTTATAGAAATATTTGTGTATATACGTTTTCTACCCCTTAGTCGGAAATCTCAAGCTTCGCCACTGGTAAGTATAAGAGTAGATTAGTTTGACTCTAAATATTATATATATAGCTCAGATCACACAAATTACTTACTGGTTCAAACAAGGTTGCCCCATCAATATCATTCATTTTAAAAATTTTATATTAAAAAATATTTTAAACAAGGTTTTATTGTTTTGAAAATAACTTTAGTTATTTATAAATAACCTTCATATAAAAATCTACGATACAATGAGATAAGATGCTCAAACTAAAAAACATATTTTATATTTTTGAGTTCTCAACCATGAATAAAAACTAAATTTGTTATAAAAATCTACGTTACAATGAGATTAGATGCTCAAACTAAAAAACATATTTTACATTTTCTTGAGTTCTCAACCAAGAATAAAAACTAAATTTGTTATTTGTGTAATAACTATTCTTACAAAAAGATAGCCTCAAATCAACACAAGAAAATAAATTCATATAAAAGAAAAAGAAAATTAGACAATTACTATGTATACAAACTGTGTTTTGTTTTTTGTTTTTTTTTTTTTAACTTGGAAGTTAGTTGATTTAGTGTTTTTGTTGAATAACCGTCTTTGCTAAGCCTTTTGATTTCATTTTAAGTAATCAGGTAACCCTTTTGATTTTATATAGAAGAGATTTTCTGTTGTAGATTTTTTTCGGAAAGTTTTGATTTCATTGTCGATGGCAGTATGAATATGGCCTTGTCATTGTCTTTCTCTCTTGCATATCTGCGGTAATGAAACGAGCAGCAATCCTTCATCGCCTGTCACAAAAAGTGACATCTATATATAGACCCAAAGGAAGAGATACATGAGGCTAGATATACACAACTAAAAACAAACTAGCCTAACTAACTAATAGTTAGGTAAGTTTTGAACTTGTTGTCCTAATCTTGCCTCATACACAAGTACTTTTGAGTTCAATTGATTAAAAGTTGGACAAACTATTCCGTTTTCAATGTTCAGAACAAACTTGTTATAAATCGGATTCAGCCCTAGCAAAACTTGAAGAACAAGAGTTGAATATGAGATAGCATCACCGGAAAAGAAGGAATAAAATGTTAGAAACCCGGAATGGGTTGTCGTTCGTAATTGACATCAGAATTGAATCTGATATCAGTCAGGACACCCTTCGCAACACATAGACATTCCTACTAGTTATTATATAACTTTCATATAAAAATCTGCAATTCAGTGAGATAGGGCCTAAACGAAAACATATTTATTATATTTTCTTTAGTTCTCAAGCATAAATAGAAACTGAATTTGGTATATGAGTGATAACCATTCTTACCAAAAGATAGCCTCATATCAACACAAGAAAAATAAATTTATATAAAATTACCAAACGATAGCCTCATATCAACAAAAGAAAAATAAATTTATATAAAATAAAAGGAAATTAGACAATAACTACTTATATAAACTAAATTTTGTTTTTTAACTTGGAAACTAGTTGATCTAGCGTTTTTGTCGAACACCCGTCTTTGCTAAGTGCGCTTAGAGCTGCTTCTTTAAGCTCTTTAATTCGAACTCGGATTGCTTCCCCTTCGTCGCCTTTTGATAAACCCTTGACAACCCGAACAATCTCTGAACGATCCACAATGCCCCTTTCATTCAACTTAGCCCGCATAGCAACTTTCAAACCCTCAGTCAACATTAATGCATTCATCTTTTGTTCTGCATAAAGTGGCCAAGCAATCATCGGGACCCCTTGAACTATAGTTTCAAGAATCGAGTTCCAACCACAGTGAGTTAAAAACCCTCCAGTCGAGCTATGACTCAATATCTGGGCTTGAGGTGCCCAGTTAAGCACCACCAACCCACGGTTTTTGGTTCTTTCTAAAAAGGTTTTTGGTAAAAAGTCAAAAGTGCCCTCGTCGCCATGGCTATTTAGGTATGTAGCATCCGCTGCTTTATCATTTGGCTTTCGAACCACCCATATGAATCTTTGCTCACTCATCTCCAAACCCATGGCTAACTCAGTGAATTGCTCAGAAGAAAGGGACCCACCACTCCCAAAACATATATACAAGACTGACCCAGATGGCTGATCATCTAACCATTTTAAACAACTCGACTCGTTCACACCCTTATTAGACTGAACCGACCATGATTGTATCAATGGTCCAACCGGGTAAACGGGCGGCTTACCGGGTTCCACCTGTTGTAAAGCTTCAATTGCTCCACTCTCTAACCCCTTGAAGCTATTTACCACTATGCCATCAGCCATGAAATACCTCTTTACATTATGCAAAACCATTTTGTATGCATCATTACTCCGGTCCTGAAGCGGATCAAGCAGATCCTTACCATAAACCGGTATACAGCCCGGTATCTGAATCGGGTCAGGCACGTCCCTATACTCGCATGACACCATTTGATCAAGCTTTGGAAGATGAAGACACAGAGACAAAGTCATGGCGGCTGCTGGAAAGAAAAGATAACGCGGAACACCTAATTCAACGGCGGCATCGAAAGCATCTGTTCCAAACAGGTCAACAAACAAAGCAACAATGTTTTTGTCTGCCATCATGGAACTTATGGTTGCATGGAGAGCAGTAACGGATCGGGTCACCATGAGACTTATTCGGGTCTCAATCTTGGCATCTTGAGGCAAATCATCAAAGTTTACAGGTGGGAGGAGGGTATAGTTGATGGCATTTGGTAGTGAATCAAGAAACTCACACTGTGAATGGGATAATGGGCCTTCGTTTGGGATGATGAAAGTTGCAGAAAGATTGTGTTGGGCTGTGAGTTTTTTGGCGAATTCAACCAATGGGATAAGGTGACCCATCCCTGGGCTGGGTACAATGGCGATATGTGCTGGTTTCTCCATTGAAATTGGAGAAAAAGAATTGTGTGTGTGTGTGTGTGTGTGTGTTTTGGTATGTGAAGAACTAAGAAGTGGATGATGAATGAATGGATGAACGAAGGTGTTTAAATAAGCAATTTATAAAACGGTTGAAATCGACTCAACGGTTAAAACCGAAGTGATATAGTCCGGTTTGAAACTTGGAACTGGTTAACTGAACCGAACTAGATTGTTTAACCTTTATTATTTACTTTAGAGTTAATTGCCAAAATCGTCCCTGAGGTTTGGGCAGGTTTGCCATTTTCGTCCAAAATGACACTTTTGTACCAAATTGTCCCCAACGTTTGTAACTTTTTGCCATTTTCATCCAAACCACTAACTTAGTTTATTTTTTCTGTTAAGTTGAGGATATTTTGATGAAACTGGCAAATATAAAACCACAGGGACGATTTTAGGGAATTTACTCAAACTCTTTTAAATTTCCTTTATTTATTAATTTTGTTACATATATAATAAAAAAGAATATACATGCAATTTTTATATGAAAAAAATAATGGCTTTGTCACATAATTTTTATAAATTTTCATCCAACCACTAACTAAGTTAATTTTCCTATTAAGGCGAAGGATGTTTATAATATAAACTAAGACATAAATTAATTTCTAATTTTTATATAGATCAGTTTTATAAAAATAAAATCCACTTAAACCTTTAAATTTTATAAAACTAAAATGCCGGTAACCTTATTGTAAAAGGTCAAAAAAAATTCTTATCGTATGTACGAAGTTTATAATTCATCTTCTACTCTTTTAAATTCGCACCTAAGGAAAAACAGAAGCAAGAGCCCCTCCCCCCTATCAAACAACATATCGTTACCAAACCTTAAAATTACCCACCAAATTGTAATTATAATGCTATGAACCAAAAGTTTCTTTACTCAAGCCACTCAAAATAAGTATTAGTTAGTTACCCTCATAATCTTAATTAAATAAATATTTTATTTCTACCAACATATTTCCTAGGTGTTCAACACATTTAAAAAATATGTAATGTTTTACAATTTTTTTCTATCTATACAACTGATAAATACTAAAAGTTGTAATCGATTGTTATGTGTTGCACACCAATGACGTTTTCTCTTTGTAAAACTGATTTATATAAAGAAGCTGTAAATTAATTTCTGTATTAATTTATAAAATTTAAAACATCATTCACCTTAACATAACAGAAAAAATAAACTGAGTTAGTGATTTGGATGCAAATTTATAAAAATTATGTGACAAAACTATTAATTTTTTTTTCTACAAACTCCATGTATATTCTTTTTTATTATATATGTAACAAAAATAATTAAATAAAGGAAATTAAAAACGGTTTGAGTAAATTGCCAAAATCATCCCTGTGCTTTTATATTTGTCAGTTTCATCCAAATGTCCTCAACTTAACAGAAAAAATAAACTAAGTTAGTTGTTTGGATGAAAATGGCAAAAAGTTACAAACGTTGGGGGCAATTTGGTACAAAAGTGTAATTTTGGACGAAAATGACAAACATGCTCAAACCTCATGGACGATTTTGGCAATTAACTCTTTACTTTATCTATTTGTTTTTTAAATATGTAGTTTTGTATATGCATTGTAATAAAAAAAAAAAAAACTATTTGTGTATCTTTATCATTTTTTAATATTATGATATACAAACTAACCGTTCAAGCAACAAAGTGATCAAACCGGTTGGTTCGGTTGACCCACCTAACTTTTTGGTTTATCATTTTCTGAAACCGTACTTAGCGGTCTGATCTACAATTTTTGACAAAACTAGTCTAGATGTGGTATATGAATCAAGATGAACTCGAAATCGACTAATTTCGAGCTTGATTCATTTCGTGATTATGTTAAACTCGAGCTTGACTCGTAAGTAATTTTACATACTCCAGTTCTACTCATTTATCATTTAGTTCTTTTTGTATAATCATATATATATATATATATATATATATATATATATATATGTATGTATGTAGGGCTGGGCTCTATAAGAAACCCCATCTTTTTTAAGAAACCTTGGAAACCCTAGATTCACCCTTGATTTGGTTTCACTTTAATAGATCAATGGCTCTCCTTTTTTGGTGTATATATTAGATTTAAATTAATGCATAAAGGGTATTTTGGGTAGTAAAAAAGACTTTTTGAGCATTGGAAATCAAAAACCCATCTGCCATGTTGTACTGTCAAATCAAATAAGAGATTTCAAAATCATATCCCTCTTTCTCTCTCCCACTCTCTACTCACAATTATCACATCTCTTTCCTCCCCCACCCCACAAACGTGAAGAAGAACAAGAAGAAGATGTTCTCATTTCAGAATTAAAATATCTACCTTCAAGATTTCAAGAAATACTAATCCCAGATTCAGTTGCAGAAGACGATGGTGGTTGCAGATCAAAGCATGATTCAGTTGCAGAAGACGATGGTGGTTGCAGATCTGGTGGTTGGTGGAAGGTGGTGACTGGTTCATTCTGGGGTGTGGGTGGTTGTAGAAGGTGGTGGAGGGTGGGTGGTTGGTGGCGCCGGAGTTCGGAACGTCGTCGGAGTCAAGATCTAGTAATGGTTAATGTTCTCTCTCTCTCTCTCTTCTCTCCTCTGTCTTCAATCAAGATCTAGTAATGGTTAATGTTCATGTATTTTAAATAAATCGAAAACTTTAGGATGAGATTTTGAACGAGATTTTTTGTTGGTTTGGTTGCTTGTTTGGGGATTTTGATCTTAACAATAATTGTTTTTTTTTTGTTGGTTTGGTTGCTGGTTTGGGCTTTTAATCTGAACAGTGAGTGTTTTTTTTTTGTTGGGTTGTTTGATTTACAGAAACAGACCCATAACATGTGTTAAGCACCTGTTAGAATGATATATAACGTGTGTTGATTTACAGAAACAGATCCATAAAGATATTCAATTGACAAGCTGGATGGATGTAGGCGACGTTAATGCGGGGACATTGAATAAGTCAACTCTTTTGGGAAAGAAGTTTTCGTTCATTTATAACATGTGTTAGTGGTTCATGCTGTAACAGATCCATAAAGAAGTTTTCATGCTGTAACAAGTTTTCGTTCGTTTCTAACATGTTTTGCACATTTTGGAATGTATAACATGTGTTAAGCCTCTGTTATAATCTTTTTGTAACCTGACATGTATTCATGTATAAGCTAGTGGTTTACAAAACACCATGATGTGTATATACTGATCTAACATGTGTTACAATGTGTCTGTTCAGAACATGTAATTGATTAACATGTGACAAGGGTGAAAACAGTCGACGGGGGCGATGAGTTTAATGGTGAGCTTAGTTAATATCGTAATGCGGGGACATTGAATAAGTTAATTATTTTGGGAAAGAAGTCTTCGTTCGTTTATAACATGTGTTAGTGGTTCATGCTGTAACAGAACACCATGATGTAAGCTGACATGTGTTCATGTATAACATGTGTTAAGCCCATGTTAGAATGATATATAACGTGGGAAAGAACTCTTCGTTCGTTTATAACATGTGTTTGTTTTGCACATTTTGGAATGTATAACATGTGATAAGCCTCTGTTATAATCTTTTTGTAACCTAACATGTATTCATGTATAAGCTAGTGGTTTACAAAACACCATGATGTGTATATACTGATCTAACATGTGTTACAATTTGTCTATTCGGAACATATAATTGATTAACATGTGACAAGGGTGAAAACAGTCAACGGGGGCGATGAGTTTAATGGTGAGCTTAGTTAATATCGTAATCTTGTTGTAACCCCACTTGTATACATATGAAATTGTTCCGTTTCCAACGAACCGACTGTCGTAAATCATTACCGGACCGCTCGGGAATCAAACTTGGATAAGCAATTTATATGCATGGATTTTGACGATATTCGACAGTGATCAATTGACAATTTTCCCAACGGGGTTATTCCATGATGAAACCCTTATATTTCTTGTAATGGTTTGACTTGTTGCAATAAACTACACTATTAGTCTTGTTGCAAAGTTGTTGCAAAGTGATCAAGTTCTAGTATATGAAAGTAAGTTAAAAAATATATCTAGAGAGAAATAAGTGTAAAGTTTAATTCGTGGGAGTGGATATATACATTCCTCCCTCATAGGTGTATTTATAGTGTATAAAATGTAACCATAATGTTACCGATATTTAGTATTAAATGTTTTTATTGTACTGATAGGGGTGATGTGTTACATGTCATGGCTTATCGGATAATTGATTTAGTTTTATGATATGGTCCATTGGACAATGCCAGTCACCATACGAACAGGCAACCATGTCTAAGACCACCCATAGTAGTTAAGTGGGTGTGAAAAAAATGATGCCGCCTTAGCATCACGTAAGTAGTTAGGAGGGAACACTCTCATTCACTTGCTTGAAGAGATGTAGTGCCAATGTAGGTGTGAAGAGGTTTTGTTACATCCCACACACATTGTTTGGTGTCATCTTTGGGGTGGGGTGGGGGTGTCACGCTCAAAGTGTTGAGGTGGCACCCTCATCCCCAGTACAGTACAAATGGTCTAATACCACATGGTATATTTTAAATATACTAGGACTCAACTTTAAAATGTCATTTATATAAGCGTTCTCTACCCACATGACTACATATATTATACAATCTGATCACACAAATTACTTACCGGTCTGAACAAGGTTACCCTAGTAGCATAGTTTAAATTTATTTTGTTATACTCACGTCAAAAGAATTTATAGGAAAGAAAAACAATATTTTAAATAGGGCTTCATTAGTATGGGTAACATTCATTATCTTACAAACTTTCTTAAATCTAAGAAGTGTATAAAGATACAATGAATCACAAAATATAACACAATTTTAAACAAAATATAACACAATATCGAAAAATATAACACAATGTCGAGGAAAAAAGACACAATTGGTCGCAAAAAAAAAAGACACAAAGACGCAAATATACAAAATACATAATGTTAAATAAAAAAACACAATAATATAAACAAAAATTCTAAAATCTACAAGCTATAAATCCAAAAGTGAAAACCTAAAATGTCATGTCGTATAATTCAATGAATTGGTTTCAATGCCGCTTGAATGGGGTCAATCGGAGTTTGTTTGATACCCTACCTACGACTTTTTAATTTTAGAAAATTTTGTATTTGATTCTAACCCTCGTTATTATAAAATAGCTATTATTTATCTCTGTCTCTGTTACTTATAAAGCATTTCAGATGTACAAATTATAATTTTACTACATGTATAAATTTTCAAGCATCATGTACAAGAAAGAACAAGCCATTTTAAAGGGGTACACTAGGAAATAGTTCAAAATTTTAAGACCCGATAAGGGCAATCTAGAGATTCATCCATGGAAACCGTACATTTACGTCAAGTGACTTGGCCGGCCACCTTAAACCGACGATAACGACAAAAGTGATGGTGTCACTTGGTTGGAGAACCAAGATGGGAACAGTAGTTTAAAACCTTAGGCAATGATGGGGGTTCCGGTGATGAGGTTGTAGGTGTATTCTTCAGACGATTAGCTCCTATGGTTCAAATGACTGTAGCGAGCGGCGACTAGGGTTTTGCCCTATTTTAGTTGTTCATCCTTGCCTTCCTTGCTATCGTGACGGCAAAGTACTCCGAGTGACCTTTCAAATTTAGGTCATTTTAGGTAATCAGGTAACCCTGTTGATTTTATTGTCGATGGTAGTATGAATATGGCCCTGTCATCGCCTTTCTCGCATGTCTACGGTGATGACACGAGTAGCAATCCTTCATCGCCTGTCACAAATAGTCGAGAATAAACATCTAGTTTCTTTCTCAATCGCCGTTTATCAATCGCTCTTGCAGAGAGGAAACAAGCGTTTGGGTGAATATACAACTTTACTCCAGCCTTTGATCATGATGCTAATGTAATGTTTTAATTGCTATTTATTGTTTTTTTTTCACGAGTCTTAGGTTCCCTTGTATATTTACTTTCTATATTTGTTGATAGGGTTCCCTCTTTGATGATCTTCATATTTCTTCTTTTTATAACTATATGTTTACTTTTGGTTTGCAGGATGCTAAAACCATCTATTCTCAACGTCAGAAAAGTGTTGTAGTGGATGTTGATGCTGGAGTCAAAAGAAGATTATGGCATTTGTAGGAGGTATTGATCTGTTTGAGGGGCATTATGATACTCAGGAACATTCCCTTTTTACCATATTTTAAAGATTTTTTTTTGAAAATGGGTTACACTTTTAGAATTGTAAATTGATAATGTGTTGCAGATATCCTGTTTGAGAGCAAAGCAAACACAACTAACCAGGTCCCTTGAAAAAGAAAGAGGAAGCGAATATTCATGAATCTGCTTCTAGATGAAATTAGGGAACTCAAAAAGAATCATAAGCAAGGGCTGTAGGAAGCATTGGCACACCATGAATAGCAGGTAGCCTTTAGTTTACTTTAAAACTTTATATAAACAATATAATTATGGTGAAGATGATTACAGGATATAGAACGTGAAAAAATGCGTGCATCTGGAATTAGAAAAGGCAGCTCACCTTCAATCTACTGCTCTTCTTTAGCAAAATAATAGCTAGAGCGAAATCTACATCTGAGAATGGTAAAGTAGAGAGAACAAGGAAGTTGGGGCTAGGGTTTTGAGAAAGTGAAAAGGGGAAGGAGAAATAGATGATTAAATACTTAGGGTTTGGGTAGGTTAGGTGGGTTAGTGGCTCATATCGCGTATACGAACCTGCTTGATGTCAAGTGCCTCGCTTACATAATTTGCTCATTTACACCCCAACAAATATACCGAGTACACTAGTTGTATAAATCTTGTTAAAACGAATATTCGTGATATATCTATATATTTATTTTAAAAATGTATATATGTTTGATAAATTTACGACATTTAGCCGGAGCTGACAGCTGAATACATGTTTCACGCGTCATAGGTTATTATTTATAAATAATAATGATGATGATGATGATGATGATGATGATGATGATGATGATGATGATGATGATGATGATAATAATAATAATAATAACAATAATAATAAAATACTTTAGAATATGTACCCTTCCCCGATAATTAGGGTCAAAAGTACGAGTTGTCATATTCTCCTCATGTTACAGAAATTTAGTCCTCGAAATTTAGGCTAATGTATACTATATACTCCAGTTATGGATTCGTCAATAACACGTTGTTACGCATAAATATATGCGGTTTCACATAAGTTTACAAAATGAACATATAAAACACATAGCATATAAATTCACCTAATTTATATTTATTTATTTGTTCAGGAATACTATTCTGATTGTTTATCGACGTTCGTGTACAACTCATGTGTGATTCCGTAATTCCCCAAATTACTGTTACGTGAGTGTTTGTGAAATAACCGACACACATAATTTCCCCTAATCAAGTGTAAAGCATGAATGAGTGTTTGCGATAACGGAGTTAACTGGAAAATGTTGGGTGTCACATTGATGGTGAAGAAGAAGATAATGAGTTGTTGTATGTGGTGAGTGTGCATTTATAATGGACAACAAGACAAGGTAAAAACACTTTAATTCCCTCACATGGGGTGCACATGACCAAGCTTAACTTTTGAAACAAACATTGCTAAAGGACCTAGGGTGTAATAGGTTTTCCAAATATGGATTGTGACTGTAATTATTGATGTTAAAGGACAATAACTGCAATCCGATATAAACGTAAAGGACGAAAAGTGTAATTTACCCTATTTTTTATGCACAGTTGCACAAACTAACACATACATACACATACACATACACATACACACATTAAAACAAGTTGAATCTTAAAATCACATACATTTTTAACTATGATAAATCACACAAACTTATATTAGTTAGGCACAACATTTTCTAAGATGATAAATCTTACAAATAAAATACATTAAATAGGTAAATCACCATTACTTGTAAATGAAGAAAAGTGGTAAATCATCATAACTTGTTAAGATATATGACTCGCCAAGTGTCAATGGGTAAATTAAGACAAAGAAGAAGAATGGATTTGCTTGTGGACAATTCTACTTCGTTTTTATATAGGTGAACCACCCTGCGTTAACGGGTAAACCACATACTAAGACGAAGATTCGAAGACCACCTTGACACTTTATCTTAATTTCCAAGCTGATTTACCGTATATAAACATATATAATAGTACCACATACAAAGATGTGGTAGTTTAATTATGAGACCACCAATTCCAACATTTTAATCACCACAAAACCAACACCAGGGGCATAAAAAGAAGGCTTGGGCGGAGGATAGAAACGATAACGAAAACGAACCAACATTACTGACAGGTACAGTGTTCGATATTTTATAGAACATTAACAATTATTTTTGTTTGCTATTTAGAAACAATCAAAATTTGGTATAAATAATATCACCAACCCACATATTTGTGTGCGAGACAAATCCTAAACCATTTTTGGAAAGTTAACTATTTAACGGTGGCTGTGTTTTTTTATTGGAAGCTAGCCGGTTTTGACGAATTGTGTGTCATAATCATTACCGGAAAATTGTTTGGAAATCAAACCTGGAAAAGCTGGTGGAGACAATAATTGGCAATTTATTTAAACTAGTTGATTTTCCGACCCCGCGTTGCGGCGGGGATCCAATGTCTGCAAAACGCGTGCTGACAACGGCAAACGGATACCGAATATCAAAACATAGATAAAAATGGTGTAGTAACGATAGTTACTTCGTCCTAAAAACGATTTTAAATAATCTAATATATAATAGTAGAACCCACACGTCCTACACGTTGGAATTCGGTTGTTTTCAGTTCAGTTATGACGTTACTAACACATTAAAACATGGATGAGCTCGGTACCGGTAATGGCACCGGAAGTACCGATCCCGAAAATGCTCGGTACTATACAGTATGGTATTTTAAGGTAAAAATAAGTAAATACAGGTATGGTGCTAGACCGGTGTCGAACTGAAAGTAACGATTCTGAAAACGGCAAAAGGTGGGTACCAAATTGGTACCGAAAATGATTTGGTATAGTAAATTTGGTACCGATACGATACCGGTTTGATTACAGGATTTGATATTATTTTCTCATCAATAATTTAAATATCCAAGTTAATTTTACATGTTACAATTCATTCATTACAGAAAAAGGCAAAAAAGAAAACAAAAGAAGTTGTGTATATAAAACCTCATTCAAACGAAATACAATTTGCTTACCACGTGTATGAAAAGCAATCTAAACGATGCAATTACTTGCGTTGCTACGTGACATGAGCTCAAAGGTGATGTTAGGGATGAGCTCGGTAGCGAAAACCCCCAAAAGTGGGTACCGCTACCGAATATACATGGTACGGCACCGGTACGGTACCGGTATTTGAGAGTAAAAACCGGTACCAAAAATGTCAAAAGTCGATACCAAATATGTACCGAAAATATACCCAGTTTGGTAAATCTGGCACCGGTAAATGTACCATTTACTTATCCCTATCTATGTAGTGTTACTATTCTTTTGCCATTTGCCATTTGCTTATGTTTTTAATTTTAATTTTTAATTTAATTTAATTTAATATATATAGGCAATACTGGTCATTTGCTTATGTTTTTAATATATAGGTAATAGGTAATATATAGGTAATATACAGGTAATGGATTTTGATGATATATGTCAGTGATCCGTCGATAATTTTCTAACGGAGTTATTCCATTGCTGAAATCTTGTTATCTTGTAGCCTTGTCACAAAGTTCATGTCTTGTACATAGAACACATTCCTCCTTGTATAGCATTAAATGTTTTAATTATACAGATAGAAATGTGTTGTTACATCTCATCACATGTCTTGTCGGATAATTCATTTAATCCAGATTATGGTCCCCTAGAGTGACCACACGCATATGCACCCGTTTCTAATACGACATGGTATTATAAATGTTGAGAGTTAAAATCTAAAAAGTAATAAGTATTCTAAAAAGTAATAAGTATTACTTTTTAGATTTTAACTCTCAACATTTATAATACCATGTCATATTAGAAACGAGTAGATACTCATGTGGTCACTGAAATTATCTAGGGGGCCATAATCTCGATTAAATGAATTATCCGACAAGCCATAGTGGGGGCGGGAGGGGGCGACCGACCCCCTAACTTTTTGCTCAGTAGTAGAGAGTATGTTGTTTTCGTATAGAAATTTTTGGGTATACACGTTTTTGACCCCCCTCCCCCGGTTTTATAGAAATATTTGTGTATATACGTTTTCTACCCCTTAGTCGGAAATCTCAAGCTTCGCCACTGGTAAGTATAAGAGTAGATTAGTTTGACTCTAAATATTATATATATAGCTCAGATCACACAAATTACTTACTGGTTCAAACAAGGTTGCCCCATCAATATCATTCATTTTAAAAATTTTATATTAAAAAATATTTTAAACAAGGTTTTATTGTTTTGAAAATAACTTTAGTTATTTATAAATAACCTTCATATAAAAATCTACGATACAATGAGATAAGATGCTCAAACTAAAAAACATATTTTATATTTTTGAGTTCTCAACCATGAATAAAAACTAAATTTGTTATAAAAATCTACGTTACAATGAGATTAGATGCTCAAACTAAAAAACATATTTTACATTTTCTTGAGTTCTCAACCAAGAATAAAAACTAAATTTGTTATTTGTGTAATAACTATTCTTACAAAAAGATAGCCTCAAATCAACACAAGAAAATAAATTCATATAAAAGAAAAAGAAAATTAGACAATTACTATGTATACAAACTGTGTTTTGTTTTTTGTTTTTTTTTTTTAACTTGGAAGTTAGTTGATTTAGTGTTTTTGTTGAATAACCGTCTTTGCTAAGCCTTTTGATTTCATTTTAAGTAATCAGGTAACCCTTTTGATTTTATATAGAAGAGATTTTCTGTTGTAGATTTTTTTCGGAAAGTTTTGATTTCATTGTCGATGGCAGTATGAATATGGCCTTGTCATTGTCTTTCTCTCTTGCATATCTGCGGTAATGAAACGAGCAGCAATCCTTCATCGCCTGTCACAAAAAGTGACATCTATATATAGACCCAAAGGAAGAGATACATGAGGCTAGATATACACAACTAAAAACAAACTAGCCTAACTAACTAATAGTTAGGTAAGTTTTGAACTTGTTGTCCTAATCTTGCCTCATACACAAGTACTTTTGAGTTCAATTGATTAAAAGTTGGACAAACTATTCCGTTTTCAATGTTCAGAACAAACTTGTTATAAATCGGATTCAGCCCTAGCAAAACTTGAAGAACAAGAGTTGAATATGAGATAGCATCACCGGAAAAGAAGGAATAAAATGTTAGAAACCCGGAATGGGTTGTCGTTCGTAATTGACATCAGAATTGAATCTGATATCAGTCAGGACACCCTTCGCAACACATAGACATTCCTACTAGTTATTATATAACTTTCATATAAAAATCTGCAATTCAGTGAGATAGGGCCTAAACGAAAACATATTTATTATATTTTCTTTAGTTCTCAAGCATAAATAGAAACTGAATTTGGTATATGAGTGATAACCATTCTTACCAAAAGATAGCCTCATATCAACACAAGAAAAATAAATTTATATAAAATTACCAAACGATAGCCTCATATCAACAAAAGAAAAATAAATTTATATAAAATAAAAGGAAATTAGACAATAACTACTTATATAAACTAAATTTTGTTTTTTAACTTGGAAACTAGTTGATCTAGCGTTTTTGTCGAACACCCGTCTTTGCTAAGTGCGCTTAGAGCTGCTTCTTTAAGCTCTTTAATTCGAACTCGGATTGCTTCCCCTTCGTCGCCTTTTGATAAACCCTTGACAACCCGAACAATCTCTGAACGATCCACAATGCCCCTTTCATTCAACTTAGCCCGCATAGCAACTTTCAAACCCTCAGTCAACATTAATGCATTCATCTTTTGTTCTGCATAAAGTGGCCAAGCAATCATCGGGACCCCTTGAACTATAGTTTCAAGAATCGAGTTCCAACCACAGTGAGTTAAAAACCCTCCAGTCGAGCTATGACTCAATATCTGGGCTTGAGGTGCCCAGTTAAGCACCACCAACCCACGGTTTTTGGTTCTTTCTAAAAAGGTTTTTGGTAAAAAGTCAAAAGTGCCCTCGTCGCCATGGCTATTTAGGTATGTAGCATCCGCTGCTTTATCATTTGGCTTTCGAACCACCCATATGAATCTTTGCTCACTCATCTCCAAACCCATGGCTAACTCAGTGAATTGCTCAGAAGAAAGGGACCCACCACTCCCAAAACATATATACAAGACAGACCCAGATGGCTGATCATCTAACCATTTTAAACAACTCGACTCGTTCACACCCTTATTAGACTGAACCGACCATGATTGTATCAATGGTCCAACCGGGTAAACGGGCGGCTTACCGGGTTCCACCTGTTGTAAAGCTTCAATTGCTCCACTCTCTAACCCCTTGAAGCTATTTACCACTATGCCATCAGCCATGAAATACCTCTTTACATTATGCAAAACCATTTTGTATGCATCATTACTCCGGTCCTGAAGCGGATCAAGCAGATCCTTACCATAAACCGGTATACAGCCCGGTATCTGAATCGGGTCAGGCACGTCCCTATACTCGCATGACACCATTTGATCAAGCTTTGGAAGATGAAGACACAGAGACAAAGTCATGGCGGCTGCTGGAAAGAAAAGATTACGCGGAACACCTAATTCAACGGCGGCATCGAAAGCATCTGTTCCAAACAGGTCAACAAACAAAGCAACAATGTTTTTGTCTGCCATCATGGAACTTATGGTTGCATGGAGAGCAGTAACGGATCGGGTCACCATGAGACTTATTCGGGTCTCAATCTTGGCATCTTGAGGCAAATCATCAAAGTTTACAGGTGGGAGGAGGGTATAGTTGATGGCATTTGGTAGTGAATCAAGAAACTCACACTGTGAATGGGATAATGGGCCTTCGTTTGGGATGATGAAAGTTGCAGAAAGATTGTGTTGGGCTGTGAGTTTTTTGGCGAATTCAACCAATGGGATAAGGTGACCCATCCCTGGGCTGGGTACAATGGCGATATGTGCTGGTTTCTCCATTGAAATTGGAGAAAAAGAATTGTGTGTGTGTGTGTGTGTGTGTGTGTGTTTTGGTATGTGAAGAACTAAGAAGTGGATGATGAATGAATGGATGAACGAAGGTGTTTAAATAAGCAATTTATAAAACGGTTGAAATCGACTCAACGGTTAAAACCGAAGTGATATAGTCCGGTTTGAAACTTGGAACTGGTTAACTGAACCGAACTAGATTGTTTAACCTTTATTATTTACTTTAGAGTTAATTGCCAAAATCGTCCCTGAGGTTTGGGCAGGTTTGCCATTTTCGTCCAAAATGACACTTTTGTACCAAATTGTCCCCAACGTTTGTAACTTTTTGCCATTTTCATCCAAACCACTAACTTAGTTTATTTTTTCTGTTAAGTTGAGGATATTTTGATGAAACTGGCAAATATAAAACCACAGGGACGATTTTAGGGAATTTACTCAAACTCTTTTAAATTTCCTTTATTTATTAATTTTGTTACATACATAATAAAAAAGAATATACATGCAATTTTTATATGAAAAAGATAATGGCTTTGTCACATAATTTTTATAAATTTTCATCCAACCACTAACTAAGTTAATTTTCCTATTAAGGCGAAGGATGTTTATAGTATAAACTAAGACATAAATTAATTTCTAATTTTTATATAGATAAGTTTTATAAAAATAAAATCCACTTAAACCTTTAAATTTTATAAAACTAAAATGCCGGTAACCTTATTGTAAAAGGTCAAAAAAAATTCTTATCATACGTACGAAGTTTATAATTCATCTTCTACTCTTTTAAATTCGCACCTAAGGAAAAACAGAAGCAAGAGCCCCTCCCCCCTATCAAACAACATATCGTTACCAAACCTTAAAATTACCCACCAAATTGTAATTATAATGCTATGAACCAAAAGTTTCTTTACTCAAGCCACTCAAAATAAGTATTAGTTAGTTACCCTCATAATCTTAATTAAACAAATATTTTATTTCTACCAACATATTTCCTAGGTGTTCAACACATTTAAAAAATATGTAATGTTTTACAATTTTTTTCTATCTATACAACTGATAAATACTAAAAGTTGTAATCGATTGTTATGTGTTGCACACCAATGACGTTTTCTCTTTGTAAAACTGATTTATATAAAGAAGCTGTAAATTAATTTCTGTATTAATTTATAAAATTTAAAACATCATTCACCTTAACATAACAGAAAAAATAATCTGAGTTAGTGATTTGGATGCAAATTTATAAAAATTATGTGACAAAACTATTAATTTTTTTTTCTACAAACTCCATGTATATTCTTTTTTATTATATATGTAACAAAAATAATTAAATAAAGGAAATTAAAAACGGTTTGAGTAAATTGCCAAAATCATCCCTGTGCTTTTATATTTGCCAGTTTCATCCAAATGTCCTCAACTTAACAGAAAAAATAAACTAAGTTAGTTGTTTGGATGAAAATGGCAAAAAGTTACAAACGTTGGGGGCAATTTGGTACAAAAGTGTAATTTTGGACGAAAATGACAAACATGCCCAAACCTCATGGACGATTTTGGCAATTAACTCTTTACTTTATCTATTTGTTTTTTAAATATGTAGTTTTGTATATGCATTGTAATAAAAAAAAAAAAAAAAACTATTTGTGTATCTATATCATTTTTTAATATTATGATATACAAACTAACCGTTCAAGCAACAAAGTGATCAAACAGGTTGGTTCGGTTGACCCACCTAACTTTTTGGTTTATCATTTTCTGAAACCGTACTTAGCGGTCTGATCTACAATTTTTGACAAAACTAGTCTAGATGTGGTATATGAATCAAGCTGAACTCGAAATCGACTAATTTCGAGCTTGATTCATTTCGTGATTATGTTAAACTCGAGCTTGACTCGTAAGTAATTTTACATACTCCAGTTCTACTCATTTATCATTTAGTTCTTTTTGTATAATCATATATATATATATATATATATATATATATATATATATGTATGTAGGGCTGGGCTCTATAAGAAACCCCATCTTTTTTAAGAAACCTTGGAAACCCTAGATTCACCCTTGATTTGGTTTCACTTTAATAGATCAATGGCTCTCCTTTTTTGGTGTATATATTAGATTTAAATTAATGCATAAAGGGTATTTTGGGTAGTAAAAAAGACTTTTTAAGCATTGGAAATCAAAAACCCATCTGCCATGTTGTACTGTCAAATCAAATAAGAGATTTCAAAATCATATCCCTCTTTCTCTCTCCCACTCTCTACTCACAATTATCACATCTCTTTCCTCCCCCACCCCACAAACGTGAAGAAGAACAAGAAGAAGATGTTCTCATTTCAGAATTAAAATATCTACCTTCAAGATTTCAAGAAATACTAATCCCAGATTCAGTTGCAGAAGACGATGGTGGTTGCAGATCAAAGCATGATTCAGTTGCAGAAGACGATGGTGGTTGCAGATCTGGTGGTTGGTGGAAGGTGGTGACTGGTTCATTCTGGGGTGTGGGTGGTTGTAGAAGGTGGTGGAGGGTGGGTGGTTGGTGGCGCCGGAGTTCGGAACGTCGTCGGAGTCAAGATCTAGTAATGGTTAATGTTCTCTCTCTCTCTCTTCTCTCCTCTGTCTTCAATCAAGATCTAGTAATGGTTAATGTTCATGTATTTTAAATAAATCGAAAACTTTAGGATGAGATTTTGAACGAGATTTTTTGTTGGTTTGGTTGCTTGTTTGGGGATTTTGATCTTAACAATAATTGTTTTTTTTTTGTTGGTTTGGTTGCTGGTTTGGGCTTTTAATCTGAACAGTAAGTGTTTTTTTTTTGTTGGGTTGTTTGATTTACAGAAACAGACCCATAACATGTGTTAAGCACCTGTTAGAATGATATATAACGTGTGTTGATTTACAGAAACAGATCCATAAAGATATTCAATTGACAAGCTGGATGGATGTAGGCGACGTTAATGCGGGGACATTGAATAAGTCAACTCTTTTGGGAAAGAAGTTTTCGTTCGTTTATAACATGTGTTAGTGGTTCATGCTGTAACAGATCCATAAAGAAGTTTTCATGCTGTAACAAGTTTTCGTTCGTTTCTAACATGTTTTGAACATTTTGGAATGTATAACATGTGTTAAGCCTCTGTTATAATCTTTTTGTAACCTGACATGTATTCATGTATAAGCTAGTGGTTTACAAAACACCATGATGTGTATATACTGATCTAACATGTGTTACAATGTGTCTGTTCAGAACATGTAATTGATTAACATGTGACAAGGGTGAAAACAGTCGACGGGGGCGATGAGTTTAATGGTGAGCTTAGTTAATATCGTAATGCGGGGACATTGAATAAGTCAATTATTTTGGGAAAGAAGTCTTCGTTCGTTTATAACATGTGTTAGTGGTTCATGTTGTAACAGAACACCATGATGTAAGCTGACATGTGTTCATGTATAACATGTGTTAAGCCCATGTTAGAATGATATATAACGTGGGAAAGAACTCTTCGTTCGTTTATAACATGTGTTTGTTTTGCACATTTTGGAATGTATAACATGTGTTAAGCCTCTGTTATAATCTTTTTGTAACCTAACATGTATTCATGTATAAGCTAGTGGTTTACAAAACACCATGATGTGTATATACTGATCTAACATGTGTTACAATTTGTCTATTCGGAACATATAATTGATTAACATGTGACAAGGGTGAAAACAGTCAACGGGGGCGATGAGTTTAATGGTGAGCTTAGTTAATATCGTAATCTTGTTGTAACCCCACTTGTATACATATGAAATTGTTCCGTTTCCAACGAACCGACTGTCGTAAATCATTACCGGACCGCTCGGGAATCAAACTTGGATAAGCAATTTATATGCATGGATTTTGACGATATTCGACAGTGATCAATTGACAATTTTCCCAACGGGGTTATTCCATGATGAAACCCTTATATTTCTTGTAATGGTTTGACTTGTTGCAATAAACTACACTATTAGTCTTGTTGCAAAGTTGTTGCAAAGTGATCAAGTTCTAGTATATGAAAGTAAGTTAAAAAATATATCTAGAGAGAAATAAGTGTAAAGTTTAATTCGTGGGAGTGGATATATACATTCCTCCCTCATAGGTGTATTTATAGTGTATAAAATGTAACCATAATGTTACCGATATTTAGTATTAAATGTTTTTATTGTACTGATAGGGGTGATGTGTTACATGTCATGGCTTATCGGATAATTGATTTAGTTTTATGATATGGTCCATTGGACAATGCCAGTCACCATACGAACAGGCAACCATGTCTAAGACCACCCATAGTAGTTAAGTGGGTGTGAAAAAAATGATGCCGCCTTAGCATCACGTAAGTAGTTAGGAGGGAACACTCTCATTCACTTGCTTGAAGAGATGTAGTGCCAATGTAGGTGTGAAGAGGTTTTGTTACATCCCACACACATTGTTTGGTGTCATCTTTGGGGTGGGGTGGGGGTGTCACGCTCAAAGTGTTGAGGTGGCACCCTCATCCCCAGTACAGTACAAATGGTCTAATACCACATGGTATATTTTAAATATACTAGGACTCAACTTTAAAATGTCATTTATATAAGCGTTCTCTACCCACATGACTACATATATTATACAATCTGATCACACAAATTACTTACCGGTCTGAACAAGGTTACCCTAGTAGCACAGTTTAAATTTATTTTGTTATACTCACGTCATAAGAATTTATAGGAAAGAAAAACAATATTTTAAATAGGGCTTCATTAGTATGGGTAACATTCATTATCTTACAAACTTTCTTAAATCTAAGAAGTGTATAAAGATACAATGAATCACAAAATATAACACAATTTTAAACAAAATATAACACAATATCGAAAAATATAACACAATGTCGAGGAAAAAAGACACAATTGGTCGCAAAAAAAAAAGACACAAAGACGCGAATATACAAAATACATAATGTTAAATAAAAAAACACAATAATATAAACAAAAATTCTAAAATCTACAAGCTATAAATCCAAAAGTGAAAACCTAAAATGTCATGTCGTATAATTCAATGAATTGGTTTCAATGCCGCTTGAATGGGGTCAATCGGAGTTTGTTTGATACCCTACCTACGACTTTTTAATTTTAGAAAATTTTGTATTTGATTCTAACCCTCGTTATTATAAAATAGCTATTATTTATCTCTGTCTCTGTTACTTATAAAGCATTTCAGATGTACAAATTATAATTTTACTACATGTATAAATTTTCAAGCATCATGTACAAGAAAGAACAAGCCATTTTAAAGGGGTACACTAGGAAATAGTTCAAAATTTTAAGACCCGATAAGGGCAATCTAGAGATTCATCCATGGAAACCGTACATTTACGTCAAGTGACTTGGCCGGCCACCTTAAACCGACGATAACGACAAAAGTGTTGGTGTCACTTGGTTGGAGAACCAAGATGGGAACAGTAGTTTAAAACCTTAGGCAATGATGGGGGTTCCGGTGATGAGGTTGTAGGTGTATTCTTCAGACGATTAGCTCCTATGGTTCAAATGACTGCAGCGAGCGGCGACTAGGGTTTTGCCCTATTTTAGTTGTTCATCCTTGCCTTCCTTGCTATCGTGACGGCAAAGTACTCCGAGTGACCTTTCAAATTTAGGTCATTTTAGGTAATCAGGTAACCCTGTTGATTTTATTGTCGATGGTAGTATGAATATGGCCCTGTCATCGTCTTTCTCGCATGTCTACGGTGATGACACGAGTAGCAATCCTTCATCGCCTGTCACAAATAGTCGAGAATAAACATCTAGTTTCTTTCTCAATCGCCGTTTATCAATCGCTCTTGCAGAGAGGAAACAAGCGTTTGGGTGAATATACAACTTTACTCCAGCCTTTGATCATGATGCTAATGTAATGTTTTAATTGCTATTTATTGTTTTTTTTTCACGAGTCTTAGGTTCCCTTGTATATTTACTTTCTATATTTGTTGATAGGGTTCCCTCTTTGATGATCTTCATATTTCTTCTTTTTATAACTATATGTTTACTTTTGGTTTGCAGGATGCTAAAACCATCTATTCTCAACGTCAGAAAAGTGTTGTAGTGGATGTTGATGCTGGAGTCAAAAGAAGATTATGGCATTTGTAGGAGGTATTGATCTGTTTGAGGGGCATTATGATACTCAGGAACATTCCCTTTTTACCATATTTTAAAGATTTTTTTTTTGAAAATGGGTTACACTTTTAGAATTGTAAATTGATAATGTGTTGCAGATATCCTGTTTGAGAGCAAAGCAAACACAACTAACCAGGTCCCTTGAAAAAGAAAGAGGAAGCGAATATTCATGAATCTGCTTCTAGATGAAATTAGGGAACTCAAAAAGAATCATAAGCAAGGGCTGTAGGAAGCATTGACACACCATGAATAGCAGGTAGCCTTTAGTTTACTTTAAAACTTTATATAAACAATATAATTATGGTGAAGATGATTACAGGATATAGAACGTGAAAAAATGCGTGCATCTGGAATTAGAAAAGGCAGCTCACCTTCAATCTACTGCTCTTCTTTAGCAAAATAATAGCTAGAGCGAAATCTACATCTGAGAATGGTAAAGTAGAGAGAACAAGGAAGTTGGGGCTAGGGTTTTGAGAAAGTGAAAAGGGGAAGGAGAAATAGATGTTTAAATACTTAGGGTTTGGGTAGGTTAGGTGGGTTAGTGGCTCATATCGCGTATACGAACCTGCTTGATGTCAAGTGCCTCGCTTACATAATTTGCTCATTTACACCCCAACAAATATACCGAGTACACTAGTTGTATAAATCTTGTTAAAACGAATATTCGTGATATATCTATATATTTATTTTAAAAATGTATATATGTTTGATAAATTTACGACATTTAGCCGGAGCTGACAGCTGAATACACGTTTCACGCATCATAGGTTATTATTTATAAATAATAATAATAATAATAATAATGATGATGATGATGATGATGATGATGATGATGATGATGATGATGATAATAATAATAACAATAATAATAAAATACTTTAGAATATGTACCCTTCCCCGATAATTAGGGTCAAAAGTACGAGTTGTCATATTCTCCTCATGTTACAGAAATTTAGTCCTCGAAATTTAGGCTAATGTATACTATATACTCCAGTTATGGATTCGTCAATAACACGTTGTTACGCATAAATATACGCGGTTTCACATAAGTTTACAAAATGAACATATAAATCACATAGCATATAAATTCACCTAATTTATATTTATTTATTTGTTCAGGAATACTATTCTGATTGTTTATCGACGTTCGTGTACAACTCATGTGTGATTCCGTAATTCCCCAAATTACTGTTACGTGAGTGTTTGTGAAATAACCGACACACATAATTTCCCCTAATCAAGTGTAAAGCATGAATGAGTGTTTGCGATAACGGAGTTAACTGGAAAATGTTGGGTGTCACATTGATGGTGAAGAAGAAGATAATGAGTTGTTGTATGTGGTGAGTGTGCATTTATAATGGACAACAAGACAAGGTAAAAAGACTTTAATGCCCTCACATGGGGTGCACATGACCAAGCTTAACTTTTAAAACAAACATTGCTAAAGGACCTAGGGTGTAATAGGTTTTCCAAATATGGATTGTGACTGTAATTATTGATGTTAAAGGACAATAACTGCAATCCGATATAAACGTAAAGGACGAAAAGTGTAATTTACCCTATTTTTTATGCACAGTTGCACAAACTAACACATACATACATTAAACATACACATACACACATTAAAACAAGTTGAATCTTAAAATCACATACATTTTTAACTATGATAAATCACACAAACTTATATTAGTTAGGCACAACATTTTCTAAGATGATAAATCTTACAAATAAAATACATTAAATAGGTAAATCGCCATTACTTGTAAATGAAGAAAAGTGGTAAATCATCATAACTTGTTAAGATATATGACTCGCCAAGTGTCAATGGGTAAATTAAGACAAAGAAGAAGAATGGATTTGCTTGTGGACAATTCTACTTCGTTTTTATATAGGTGAACCACCCTGCGTTAACGGGTAAACCACATACTAAGACGAAGATTCGAAGACCACCTTGACACTTTATCTTAATTTCCAAGCTGATTTACCGTATATAAACATATATAATAGTACCACATACAAAGATGTGGTAGTTTAATTATGAGACCACCAATTCCAACATTTTAATCACCACAAAACCAACACCAGGGGCATAAAAAGAAGGCTTGGGCGGAGGATAGAAACGATAACGAAAACGAACCAACATTACTGACAGGTACAGTGTTCGATATTTTATAGAACATTAACAATTATTTTTGTTTGCTATTTAGAAACAATCAAAATTTGGTATAAATAATATCACCAACCCACATATTTGTGTGCGAGACAAATCCTAAACCATTTTTGGAAAGTTAACTATTTAACGGTGGCTGTGTTTTTTTATTGGAAGCTAGCCGGTTTTTGACGAATTGTGTGTCATAATCATTACCAGAAAATTGTTTGGAAATCAAACCTGGAAAAGCTGGTGGAGACAATAATTGGCAATTTATTTAAACTAGTTGATTTTCCGACCCCGCGTTGCGGCGGGGATCCAATGTCTGCAAAACGCGTGCTGACAACGGCAAACGGATACCGAATATCAAAACATAGATAAAAATGGTGTAGTAACGATAGTTACTTCGTCCTAAAAACGATTTTAAATAATCTAATATATAATAGTAGAACCCACACGTCCTACACGTTGGAATTTGGTTGTTTTCAGTTCAGTTATGACGTTACTAACACATTAAAACATGGATGAGCTCGGTACCGGTAATGGCACCGGAAGTACCGATCCCGAAAATGCTCGGTACTATACAGTATGGTATTTTAAGGTAAAAATAAGTAAATACAGGTATGGTGCTAGACCGGTGTCGAACTGAAAGTAACGATTCTGAAAACGGCAAAAGGTGGGTACCAAATTGGTACCGAAAATGATTTGGTATAGTAAATTTGGTACCGATACGATACCGGTTTGATTACAGGATTTGATATTATTTTCTCATCAATAATTTAAATATCCAAGTTAATTTTACATGTTACAATTCATTCATTACAGAAAAAGGCAAAAAAGAAAACAAAAGAAGTTGTGTATATAAAACCTCATTCAAACGAAATACAATTTGCTTACCACGTGTATGAAAAGCAATCTAAACGATGCAATTACTTGCGTTGCTACGTGACATGAGCTCAAAGGTGATGTTAGGGATGAGCTCGGTAGCGAAAACCCCCAAAAGTGGGTACCGCTACCGAATATACATGGTACGGCACCGGTACGGTACCGGTAGTTTGGTAAATCTGGCACCGGTAAATGTACCATTTATTTATCCCTATCTATGTAGTGTTACTATTCATTTGCCATTTGCCATTTGCTTATGTTTTTAATTTTAATTTTTAATTTAATTTAATTTAATATATATAGGCAATACTGGTCATTTGCTTATGTTTTTAATATATAGGTAATAGGTAATATATAGGTAATGGATTTTGATGATATATGTCAGTGATCCGTCGATAATTTTCTAACGGAGTTATTCCATTGCTGAAATCTTGTTATCTTGTAGCCTTGTCACAAAGTTCATGTCTTGTACATAGAACACATTCCTCCTTGTATAGCATTAAATGTTTTAATTATATAGATAGAAATGTGTTGTTACATCTCATCACATGTCTTGTCGGATAATTCATTTAATCCAGATTATGGTCCCCTAGAGTGACCACACGCATATGCACCCGTTTCTAATACGACATGGTATTATAAATGTTGAGAGTTAAAATCTAAAAAGTAATAAGTATTCTAAAAAGTTCATGTCTTGTACATAGAACACATTCCTCCTTGTATAGCATTAAATGTTTTAATTATATAGATAGAAATGTGTTGTTACATCTCATCACATGTCTTGTCGGATAATTCATTTAATCCAGATTATGGTCCCCTAGAGTGACCACACGCATATGCACCCGTTTCTAATACGACATGGTATTATAAATGTTGAGAGTTAAAATCTAAAAAGTAATAAGTATTCTAAAAAGTAATAAGTATTACTTTTTAGATTTTAACTCTCAACATTTATAATACCATGTCATATTAGAAACGAGTAGATACTCATGTGGTCACTGAAATTATCTAGGGGGCCATAATCTGGATTAAATGAATTATCCGACAAGCCATAGTGGGGGCGGGAGGGGGCGACCGACCCCCTAACTTTTTGCTCAGTAGTAGAGAGTATGTTGTTTTCGTATAGAAATTTTTGGGTATACACGTTTTTGACCCCCCTCCCCCGGTTTTATAGAAATATTTGTGTATATACGTTTTCTACCCCTTAGTCGGAAATCTCAAGCTTCGCCACTGATAAGTATAAGAGTAGATTAGTTTGACTCTAAATATTATATATATAGCTCAGATCACACAAATTACTTACTGGTTCAAACAAGGTTGCCCCATCAATATCATTCATTTTAAAAATTCTATATTAAAAAATATTTTAAACAAGGTTTTATTGTTTTGAAAATAACTTTAGTTATTTATAAATAACCTTCATATAAAAATCTACGATACAATGAGATAAGATGCTCAAACTAAAAAACATATTTTATATTTTTGAGTTCTCAACCATGAATAAAAACTAAATTTGTTATAAAAATCTACGTTACAATGAGATTAGATGCTCAAACTAAAAAACATATTTTACATTTTCTTGAGTTCTCAACCAAGAATAAAAACTAAATTTGTTATTTGTGTAATAACTATTCTTACAAAAAGATAGCCTCAAATCAACACAAGAAAATAAATTCATATAAAAGAAAAAGAAAATTAGACAATTACTATGTATACAAAAGATAGCCTCAAATGAGAAGTGTATTCTTTCATTTCTCAATCACATGTATATATACAGTAGTCGAAATGTAACTGAAATCTATATGGTCAAAATGTAACTGAAAGAATAACAACTTAGGAGGAGAATTAGGAGGAGAATTAAGGGATAATATATATGTATTTATAACACTCCCCCTCAGATATATATTATTATTTATTATACACAGTTAAATAACATACTTTAGGATGATAGTAAATAGATACTTCAGGACCTATAGAATAAACTGATACTACTGGATCAGTTAGTTATACTGCCTCATCAAAAACCTTACTAAGAAAACCCATTGGGACAAAACTTAGTTAAGGGAAAAAGAGTACAGTGTGTATAATTCTCCTCCTGAATTCAACAAACATCTTTCAATCTACGTAGACCGATCTTGTATGATAGTTGCTCGAAACTGTTTCTTGGTAAAGATTTTGTGAATAGGTCAGCTAAATTTTCACTTGACTTGATTTGGCAAACATCAATTTCCCCTTCTTTCTGTAAGTCATATGTTGAGAAGAATTTTGGTGAAATGTGCTTTGTTCGATCACCCTTGATGTAACCTTCTTTGATCTGAGCTATGCAAGCAGCATTGTCTTCATAAATAATTGTCGGCTCCTTCTTGATCTGTTCTAATCCACATGCTTCTTGTATGTGAGTAATCATTGATCTCAACCACACGCATTCTCGACCAGCTTCATATAGTGCAATTAGTTCGGCATGATTTGATGACGTTGCTGTAAGTGTTTGCTTAGTTGACTTCCAAGAAATTGATGTGCCACCATATGTGAATACATAACCTGTTTGAGATTTTGCTTTATGTGGATCTGATAGATATCCAGCATCAGCATACCCAACAAGCTGGGACGTTTGATCTTTCTGGTAGAAAAGACCTAAGTCTTGTGTCCCGCAAATATATCGGAATATGTGTTTTATTCCATTCCAGTGTCTACGTGTTGGGTTTGAACTGTATCTCGCTAGTACATGTACCGAGAATGCAATATCAGGTCTCGTGTTATTTGCAAGATACATAAGGGCACCGATCGCACTTAAGTACGGTACTTCTGGACCAAGTACTTCTTCGCCTTCTTCTTGAGGACGGTAAGGATCCTTTTGAGGATCTAGCGGTCGGACAACCATGGGTATGCTAAACGGATGAGCTTTGTCCATATTAAAACGTACTAACATCTTCTGGATGTAGTTTGACTGATGGACGAATGTACCGTTTCGTAAATGCTCAAACTGCAGGCCGAGACATAATTTTGTTGTGCCAAGGTCTTTCATCTCAAATTCTCTCTTTAATATATTAGCAGTTTTTTCTATCTCTTCAGGAGCTCCGATGATGTTTATATCATCAACGTAGACTGCTACTATAGTGAATTTTGAGAGTGATCTTTTTATAAAAACACATGGACTGATTATATCAGACTTGTATCCTTCTTTTTCGAGATATTCACTGAGCCGATTGTACCACATGCGGCCAGATTGTTTAAGACCATATAAAGATCTTTTTAGCTTTATGGCACACATGTCTCGAGGTATTGATTTTAATGCTTCGGGCATTTTTAATCCTTTAGGGATTTTCATGTAGATGTCATTTTCTAGTGTCCCGTACAAGTATGCAGTGACGACATCCATAAGTCTCATTTGAAGTCCTTCTGAGATTGCAAGGCCAATTAGAAATCTAAGGGTTATCGCATCCACTACAGGGGAATACGTTTCCTCATAATCAACTCCTGGGATTTGGGAAAACCCTTGTGCTACAAGACATGCCTTGTATCGTACAATCTCATTCCTTTCATTTCTTTTTATAGCAAACACCCATTTATAACCTACTGGCTTGACGTCTATGGGTGTTCGGACTACAGGTCCGAAAACATTTCGCTTTTCAAGTGAACCTAACTCGGCCTTTATGGCCTCTTGCCATTTTGGCCAATCAACTCTGTGCATGCACTCTTCTAGAGTTTTAGGTATGTAATCATTTTCATTGATTACATCTGTTGCTATAGAATATGCAAACATATCATTAACACGTGTTTCATTTCGGTTCCATATTGTACTATTTTGTACATAATTGATAGAGATCTCGTTTTTGTTTGGTACCAGTTCATCTTCTGGATTTTCATTTTCCTCTGGAATTATATTTGTCTCTTCTGGGACATTTACCTCTTCTAGGTTTTCATTTACTAAATTTTCACCAACTGATTTATTCTGCTCTTTTCGCTTACGTGGGTTTTTATCTTTGGAACCTATTGGTCTCCCACGTTTTCTTTGTATGGTAATCGCTTCTGGGATTACTTCAATTCGAGCAAGTGCATTTGATGCTGGTATATGTGACTTTGTCACCCTATTTGTGTCTGTGAATGCATCTGGTAGTTCAATTGCGATTCTTTGCAAATGTATAATCTTTTGGACTTCAGATTCACATTGACCACTTCGGGGGTCGAGATTTGATAACGATGATGCATTCCATGTTAACTCTTGTGTTACCAGTCTTTCTTTAGTCTTATCTCCCCCTAAGACTGGGAATACTGTCTCATTAAACTGACAGTCAGCAAAGCGTGCTGTAAACATGTCGCCCGTTAATGGTTCTAAATATTTAATAATAGAAGGGGAATTAAAACCAAAGTAAATGCCCAGTCTTCTCTGTGGTCCCATTATGGTACGTTGTGGTGGCGATATCGGTACATATACCGCACAACCAAATATTTTGAGGTGGGACAGGTTTGGTTCTCTTCCGGAGACCAGTTGTAATGGGGAGTATTCATGGTCGGCAGTTGGTCTTAATCGGATTAGTGCAACAGCATGTAGAATAGCATGTCCCCATGCAGAAGATGGCAATTTGCATCTCATCAGGAGAGGTCTAGCGATTATTTGTAATCGTTTAATTAATGATTCAGCTAAACCATTTTGTGTATGAACATGAGCTACTGGATGTTCAACCTTTATCCCAATCGACATACAATAATCGTTAAAAGCTTGGGATGTGAATTCTCCTGCATTATCCACTCGTATGGTTTTAATTGGATTTTCAGGGAAATGAGCTCTCAACTGTATGATTTGCGTTAATAGTTGGGCAAACGATACATTTCGGGTAGCTATTTCATATCTTTGAGAATAGTGTTAGTACTACCAGACATTCATCACCTAATAATAGCTCTACTGGAGCTAGCATGCATATTTCTTCAGGAAATAAATAAAAGTAAATAAATAAAAATTAATGCAAAGGAGTAAAAATAAAACATTGCAAAAGTTTCAAACCAAACCAAATACCAAGGTCACAATGTGAAAAGTAAAACATAAAAGGTACGTTAAATATGTTTAAACATCACGAACATTTTCAATGAAATCGCATGCATCCAAATGAACGTCTGATATCGTGGGTGAAGGTGCATTCTCAATCAGATTTGTCTCGACATTTTTCCCTGTTTCTTTCATCATCTGTTGATAAGCTTCAACGAGATGTTTAGGGGTGCGGCATGTGCGGGACCAATGATTTGACATTCAACATTTATAACATATATTGTTTTGGCTCCCTCTAGGAGGTCGTCCCGTGTTCTGTCGACTCGATTCGCCACTACTAGATTTTGAATTTTGAGATTCTCGTCGCCATGTATTGCTCCGTCCACGGCCACGGCCGCGGCCGCGACCGCGACCTCTCCCACGCCCGCTTTGATAATTTGCCGCATTTGCTTCTGGCAATGGGCTTGCACCGACGGGTCGCGCTTGATGATTTTGTAGTAGGAGCTTGTTGTTTTGCTCCGCTACCAACAAACATGATATTAATTCAGAATATTTTGTAAATTTACGCTCCCTGTATTGCTGCGACAGGAGCATGTTTGATGCATGGAACGTTGAGAAAGTTTTCTCAAGCATGTCTTCGTCGGTTATTTTTTCACCACATAATTTAAGCTCAGAGGTGATGCGGAAAAGGGCAGAGTTGTACTCGCTAACACTTTTATAATCTTGTAGCCTCAAATGAAGCCATTCATAGCGAGCTTTAGGGAGCAAGACCAACTTCTGGTGGTCAAATCTTTCTTTGATATTTTTCCACAACTCAAGAGGGTCCTCAACAGTAAGATACTCCCTCTTCAAGTCTTCGTGAAGATGGTGACGAAGGAATATCATGGCCTTAGCCTTATCTTGAGCGGAGGTTTGATTCTCATCATTGATTGTCGCCCCTAGATTATTTGCTGTCAAATGAATTTTCGCATCAAGAGTCCATGGGAGGTAGTTATTTCCCGAGATATCAAGTGCGACGAATTCGAGTTTTGATAGGTTCGACATTGTATCTACGAAATGAAACTTATATGTGAATTTTGTGAAATGATAAGTAATATGAAAAAAAAATTACTAAGTGAAGTGATGGATAGAAGGTAGGAAAAAAAAATTATGTTAATCAATTTAATGTTATAAAATTAATTTTAACTATATATAAATCACACATCTAGTTAAACTCAAGTGTAAACTTAGGCATTTGATTAAAATAATACAACTTTAGGATATTAAGATATAGAAGAAAAAAAAAACAATTTGAACATATATATTGAGAAGAAATTAGTATATATAGATATATTAATGTTTATATGAATATGCATTAATGTGAATTAATATTCAGTAACTGAAAAAAAAAATTATATTGTAAAAAGAAAATACAGGGATACTAACAAAGTTGGAAAAGAAAAATGGTGTCCAGGTGTAATGGTATGAAATTGTTTGTTAAAATAATATGTGCAAAAGTATTGTTATTATAAAAGAAAAGAAAAAAACTTAAATATGTTTCTCAAATAAGAAGAGTCTGGAAGAATAAGGACAGTCCGTTAGATGGGGTTAAGGTGATCTAAACCATTGAAAAAGGGAACACAATGGAATATCTATACTCTACTGACCAGAAGCAAACATAACCAAAAAAAAAAATCGCATAACCTACATAGCACATCCAGCTTGGGTTAACCAAATCTCTTTCTCCCGATTCTGCGCTCATATAGTTTTCACCTTCTATTTCCGATTTTAACGTTGTTGACCATATAACAGCCACGAAAAACTCGCTAATGGGTGTTGTGCAACGGAAAAAAAAACGGTGGTGTTCGGCAACGACAACGGGGTTACCGGAATCTATCCATAGAAACGGAAAAAGAAAAGCAGAGATCGATGGGACAGGGTACGACATCGGCAATTAACAATCTCCGACAATGGGTTTTCAACAGCGACCTAAGACTTAGGGTTCCGGCGCAGCAGCAACGACAAAACGGGATCTTTTGCATGTAGGTAGGTATTATATGGTGGTAGAAACCACCGGATATATTCTTGTTACCTAGTTACGGGATCTATAGCAGAACCCCCTTTTACTTGTTAAAAAAAATGATCTAAAAGCTTGTTGATAATGGTCCTAAATTACAGATCTAAAAGCGTATGAAATCCATATAAAACCTTATTTTAGGATTCGGTGCTTCATCTATCTTGTTTAACAATTTTACAATTTACATCACGGATATATTGTTTAACAAGGATTACAAGAGAAATGTCTTTGTTGATGCACATGACATATATCAATTGAATAAAAACAAGATGGGTAATAATATGTACAGAGGAGATATTATATAAAATATCAAGGTGTTTATGTATAATTTCGTATAAACAAATGAGCATATATCTTTCAACTAGTTTCCTTGATAAACATTTTTTTTTTCTGAAAATGCACTCTGTTGTGCTCTGTAATAATCTGTACATAGCATGTATCATTCTATCTCGTTTTTATGTCAATGATTTAACACTGAATCACAAAAAAAAATTGTTGATATTTGTGATTCCAGTGAATCTATTCTATATCTACCAAATAAAGGCATGAGACGTGAATGATTGTTACCTGGTATGGTGAATTTGTAGTTGAAACAGAAACTCAAATGGGGATGAAAACACCAACCGAACTTGAGATATCTTCAACAATTAGGGTGGATATAGAGCTAAGGTGCTGATAACGTGAAATGAAATGAGAAAAATGAGAAGTGTATTCTTTCATTTCTCAATCACATGTATATATACAGTAGTCGAAATGTAACTGAAATCTATATGGTCAAAATGTAACTGAAAGAATAACAACTTAGGAGGAGAATTAAGGGATAATATATATGTATTTATAACAAAAAACATATTTTACATTTTCTTGAGTTCTCAACCAAGAATAAAAACTAAATTTGTTATTTGTGTAATAACTATTCTTACAAAAAGATAGCCTCAAATCAACACAAGAAAATAAATTCATATAAAAGAAAAAGAAAATTAGACAATTACTATGTATACAAACTATGTTTTGTTTTTTGTTTTTTTTTTTAACTTGGAAGTTAGTTGATTTAGTGTTTTTGTTGAATAACCGTCTTTGCTAAGCCTTTTGATTTCATTTTAAGTAATCAGGTAACCCTTTTGATTTTATATAGAAGAGATTTTCTGTTGTAGATTTTTTTCGGAAAGTTTTGATTTCATTGTCGATGGCAGTATGAATATGGCCTTGTCATTGTCTTTCTCTCTTGCATATCTGCGGTAATGAAACGAGCAGCAATCCTTCATCGCCTGTCACAAAAAGTGACATCTATATATAGACCCAAAGGAAGAGATACATGAGGCTAGATATACACAACTAATAACAAACTAGCCTAACTAACTAATAGTTAGGTAAGTTTTGAACTTGTTGTCCTAATCTTGCCTCATACACAAGTACTTTTGAGTTCAATTGATTAAAAGTTGGACAAACTATTCCGTTTTCAATGTTCAGAACAAACTTGTTATAAATCGGATTCAGCCCTAGCAAAACTTGAAGAACAAGAGTTGAATATGAGATAGCATCACCGGAAAAGAAGGAATAAAATGTTAGAAACCCGGAATGGGTTGTCGTTCGTAATTGACATCAGAATTGAATCTGATATCAGTCAGGACACCCTTCGCAACACATAGACATTCCTACTAGTTATTATATAACTTTCATATAAAAATCTGCAATTCAGTGAGATAGGGCCTAAACGAAAACATATTTATTATATTTTCTTTAGTTCTCAAGCATAAATAGAAACTGAATTTGGTATATGAGTGATAACCATTCTTACCAAAAGATAGCCTCATATCAACACAAGAAAAATAAATTTATATAAAATTACCAAACGATAGCCTCATATCAACAAAAGAAAAATAAATTTATATAAAATAAAAGGAAATTAGACAATAACTACTTATATAAACTAAATTTTGTTTTTTAACTTGGAAACTAGTTGATCTAGCGTTTTTGTCGAACACCCGTCTTTGCTAAGTGCGCTTAGAGCTGCTTCTTTAAGCTCTTTAATTCGAACTCGGATTGCTTCCCCTTCGTCGCCTTTTGATAAACCCTTGACAACCCGAACAATCTCTGAACGATCCACAATGCCCCTTTCATTCAACTTAGCCCGCATAGCAACTTTCAAACCCTCAGTCAACATTAATGCATTCATCTTTTGTTCTGCATAAAGTGGCCAAGCAATCATCGGGACCCCTTGAACTATAGTTTCAAGAATCGAGTTCCAACCACAGTGAGTTAAAAACCCTCCAGTCGAGCTATGACTCAATATCTGGGCTTGAGGTGCCCAGTTAAGCACCACCAACCCACGGTTTTTGGTTCTTTCTAAAAAGGTTTTTGGTAAAAAGTCAAAAGTGCCCTCGTCGCCATGGCTATTTAGGTATGTAGCATCCGCTGCTTTATCATTTGGCTTTCGAACCACCCATATGAATCTTTGCTCACTCATCTCCAAACCCATGGCTAACTCAGTGAATTGCTCAGAAGAAAGGGACCCACCACTCCCAAAACATATATACAAGACAGACCCAGATGGCTGATCATCTAACCATTTTAAACAACTCGACTCGTTCACACCCTTATTAGACTGAACCGACCATGATTGTATCAATGGTCCAACCGGGTAAACGGGCGGCTTACCGGGTTCCACCTGTTGTAAAGCTTCAATTGCTCCACTCTCTAACCCCTTGAAGCTATTTACCACTATGCCATCAGCCATGAAATACCTCTTTACATTATGCAAAACCATTTTGTATGCATCATTACTCCGGTCCTGAAGCGGATCAAGCAGATCCTTACCATAAACCGGTATACAGCCCGGTATCTGAATCGGGTCAGGCACGTCCCTATACTCGCATGACACCATTTGATCAAGCTTTGGAAGATGAAGACACAGAGACAAAGTCATGGCGGCTGCTGGAAAGAAAAGATAACGCGGAACACCTAATTCAACGGCGGCATCGAAAGCATCTGTTCCAAACAGGTCAACAAACAAAGCAACAATGTTTTTGTCTGCCATCATGGAACTTATGGTTGCATGGAGAGCAGTAACGGATCGGGTCACCATGAGACTTATTCGGGTCTCAATCTTGGCATCTTGAGGCAAATCATCAAAGTTTACAGGTGGGAGGAGGGTATAGTTGATGGCATTTGGTAGTGAATCAAGAAACTCACACTGTGAATGGGATAATGGGCCTTCGTTTGGGATGATGAAAGTTGCAGAAAGATTGTGTTGGGCTGTGAGTTGTTTGGCGAATTCAACCAATGGGATAAGGTGACCCATCCCTGGGCTGGGTACAATGGCGATATGTGCTGGTTTCTCCATTGAAATTGGAGAAAAAGAATTGTGTGTGTGTGTGTGTGTGTGTGTTTTGGTATGTGAAGAACTAAGAAGTGGATGATGAATGAATGGATGAACGAAGGTGTTTAAATAAGCAATTTATAAAACGGTTGAAATCGACTCAACGGTTAAAACCGAAGTGATATAGTCCGGTTTGAAACTTGGAACTGGTTAACTGAACCGAACTAGATTGTTTAACCTTTATTATTTACTTTAGAGTTAATTGCCAAAATCGTCCCTGAGGTTTGGGCAGGTTTGCCATTTTCGTCCAAAATGACACTTTTGTACCAAATTGTCCCCAACGTTTGTAACTTTTTGCCATTTTCATCCAAACCACTAACTTAGTTTATTTTTTCTGTTAAGTTGAGGATATTTTGATGAAACTGGCAAATATAAAACCACAGGGACGATTTTGGGGAATTTACTCAAACTCTTTTAAATTTCCTTTATTTATTAATTTTGTTACATATATAATAAAAAAGAATATACATGCAATTTTTATATGAAAAAAATAATGGCTTTGTCACATAATTTTTATAAATTTTCATCCAACCACTAACTAAGTTAATTTTCCTATTAAGGCGAAGGATGTTTATAATATAAACTAAGACATAAATTAATTTCTAATTTTTATATAGATCAGTTTTATAAAAATAAAATCCACTTAAACCTTTAAATTTTATAAAACTAAAATGCCGGTAACCTTATTGTAAAAGGTCAAAAAAAATTCTTATCATACGTACGAAGTTTAGAATTCATCTTCTACTCTTTTAAATTCGCACCTAAGGAAAAACAGAAGCAAGAGCCCCTCCCCCCTATCAAACAACATATCGTTACCAAACCTTAAAATTACCCACCAAATTGTAATTATAATGCTATGAACCAAAAGTTTCTTTACTCAAGCCACTCAAAATAAGTATTAGTTAGTTACCCTCATAATCTTAATTAAATAAATATTTTATTTCTACCAACATATTTCCTAGGTGTTCAACACATTTAAAAAATATGTAATGTTTTACAATTTTTTTCTATCTATACAACTGATAAATACTAAAAGTTGTAATCGATTGTTATGTGTTGCACACCAATGACGTTTTCTCTTTGTAAAACTGATTTATATAAAGAAGCTGTAAATTAATTTCTGTATTAATTTATAAAATTTAAAACATCATTCACCTTAACATAACCGAAAAAATAAACTGAGTTAGTGATTTGGATGCAAATTTATAAAAATTATGTGACAAAACTATTAATTTTTTTTTCTACAAACTCCATGTATATTCTTTTTTATTATATATGTAACAAAAATAATTAAATAAAGGAAATTAAAAACGGTTTGAGTAAATTGCCAAAATCATCCCTGTGCTTTTATATTTGCCAGTTTCATCCAAATGTCCTCAACTTAACAAAAAAAATAAACTAAGTTAGTTGTTTGGATGAAAATGGCAAAAAGTTACAAACGTTGGGGGCAATTTGGTACAAAAGTGTAATTTTGGACGAAAATGACAAACATGCCCAAACCTCATGGACGATTTTGGCAATTAACTCTTTACTTTATCTATTTGTTTTTGAAATATGTAGTTTTGTATATGCATTGTAATAAAAAAAAAAAACTATTTGTGTATCTTTATCATTTTTTAATATTATGATATACAAACTAACCGTTCAAGCAACAAAGTGATCAAACCGGTTGGTTCGGTTGACCCACCTAACTTTTTGGTTTATCATTTTCTGAAACCGTACTTAGCGGTCTGATCTACAATTTTTGACAAAACTAGTCTACATGTGGTATATGAATCAAGCTGAACTCGAAATCGACTAATTTCGAGCTTGATTCATTTCGTGATTATGTTAAACTCGAGCTTGACTCGTAAGTAATTTTACATACTCCAGTTCTACTCATTTATCATTTAGTTCTTTTTGTATAATCATATATATATATATATGTATGTAGGGCTGGGCTCTATAAGAAACTCCATCTTTTTTAAGAAACCTTGGAAACCCTAGATTCACCCTTGATTTGGTTTCACTTTAATAGATCAATGGCTCTCCTTTTTTGGTGTATATATTAGATTTAA